>BQNB010106034.1:0-23475 GCA_026074375.1 Tanacetum coccineum | reverse complement strand
ATTTAATAAAAGTGATAATTAAATATAATTTAATTATTTTCGCGTCGGCACACGTTGTTCTCGTTTCTAAAAAATTTGCGAGGGCATTTCAGTCACTTTCTGACTGTTTTCAGGTCTCGGGTAAAATTGAAAAGTTGTCTGGAATATCATTTCACATCAAATTGCTTCAGAGTCCGAGTCGTGAAAACGTGATTTAGTGGTTCGTTTTTAATAAATTCTATGAATTAAATTATTTCCTTTTTCGTTTTCAAATCAAATAATTTTTTTTAAACGACAACATGTAATAATAAATATGATTTATTATTTAAATATATTCCGAAATTTGACGGTTGTTATAAGTTACACGATGGTCTCACTACGTTCTCAGACATTGTAAGTTAAACAATGGTCTCTAAAAATATTTTTCAGGACTTCAGACATTGTAACTTTATCCAATAGGTCATGCAACCCCCCCTTAAACCAGATAAATACCTATCGACGAAACATCTAGTCGAACTATTCATTTCAGACCAATAGTACAACCATTTAAGTATGATACATCCTAAAGTACCACCACCGCCTAAAGTAATTTAATCATTACATCCATTATATCAATCGATCCGATATTATCGATTCGAACATTACAGATATACGAAACTAGACTCCGTCCTTGAACATTTAAAATTTTATACAAACATACTCACGCGACTACACTTTCTTCTTGATGTTTTCACTATTAAGAGACTCTCTTTTTAACGTGATTATATCAATCATAAAACCTGTAATGATAACTTTTTTTTGAGATACCTATTTTGATGGATTAAATATCCTGGTCAAGCCTAGCCAAAAATTTTGGTATATTGAGAAGTGTCGAAACATCTAATTTTGCTGACTAAAGTTATCAACGCCATGTTTAAAAACTGGTTTATTAAATAGAAATCTTCTTATGATCACACAAAAGTTTAAACAAGAATCGAATCCCGGACTGGATTCCTTTAAGGGTAGGTACTAAGTAACAACCGGGCAATTTTTAAAATTTCTTAAAATGACTATTATTTATACCACTTTTGATTTTTCGGGTCCCGACTTGACTTATGTAACTTTTTGCGATATTTTATTGTCACTAAAAAATAAAAAAAACGATTACCGCGTAACCGGTAATTTTTTGAAACATATTTAAATAATAAATCATATTTATTATTACGTATCTCTCATGTGCAAAATTATTTTTAACTTATTTGACATGAAAAACGAGAAGATATATGTTATTCCTAAGTTGACTTATAAAAAAAACGACCCCTAAATCACGTTTCACGAGTTGGACTCTAAAGCTATTTGATGTAAAACGAGCATTCCTGACAACTTTTTATTTTGCGGAGACACAAAACTACGCAGAAGATGACCGAAATAAACCCTCGGCAAAATTTAAAAACGAGAACCAACGCGTACCGACACAAAAATAAATAATAAATATAATTATCACTTTTTATTAAAAAAAATATTTTAATAAGAATAAGTATCAATATTAATTCAAAACGTTTGATAAAAACTAAAATGTTCAAAACGAAAAAGAGTTCAGAGTTTATTTTTACGGACCAACTATACCGAGACACCCGAATTAATACCAAAAAATAATAAACATTTAAAATAAATATTTTAAAACTTTTATGAAAACAAGTCATGTAAATACTCCACTTTTGTGGAAAAATCATTTGGTATCCAAATACGTGTAAATTCGTGTTTTGAATCGTCGCCGTTAACTTGCCCAACGAGTCCCGAACCAATATTTTACAAAAGATACCATAAGAATTTACACCATAACCCCCTAGACTATTATATACTTGATACATTTTTTTAAACTTTCTAGTATAAATAGAAAGTTCATTAGGGTTTTCATTTATAAACATAGCATCCACACACACACACTCCTCCTCTCCATATTTTTCGGCCACCGGCGCCGCCTCCGGCCAAACTCCGGCCACTCACAGCCGACCATCACCACCACCATCCCCACCAGCCGATCTCCACCTCCATCGCCTCCACGACACCAACATCATCACCTCGTCACCACCACAGCACCACCGAACCACCACGCCACTGCGACCACCCCACCACGTCCACGCAACGCACCACCTCCATAACCACACACCACCACACAATAAGCAATGAAAGGTTAGAAGAGCGAGTGAGATCCAAGAGTCAAAAGCTTCAAGCTTTATATTTTATTTTGTTCTTCCGGTGAGTTGCGGTTACGACTCAAACGCCATTTTTCATTTAGCTTGTTGGTTGTGTTTCTTTCTCTCTTTTAACATATAAACGAAACAACATTCTTGTTCCCGTGGAAAACTCCGGCGAGAGCTCCAGTCTCCAGCGAGCTTTGTACATATTTTGGCAAGTTAATTCCTCTTCATGTATTCCGACAAACTCTATTTTTTTTTCCCGGCAAGCGGAACGCACATCATTTCCAGCGAGTGTTTATAAACCGAAATGATGTGAGAATTTAAATGTATTTTCGTAACAACAACCATCAATGGTAAAAATACTCGTCTTTGTATTAATTCATTTAGTTAAGAACATGAAAACATATATTTACGTCGGAGAAGATGCAAATTTAATAAATGGAAATGGACAAGAAACAAAAAAAAGTCAATGGCTATGATGGTTATCATATGTACATGCAAACACGAGACTGATTATTTCAAATGTAGTTTACTAAAATAGCCCTACTTTGTTTTTAGATTTTGTCAAGTTTAGCCCTAAGGCAATTTTGAGTTTGGACATGGTCTTTAATAAAAACAAATGATACTAAATTACAAAATGTATTTAAATGGTCAAGTTTTAAATTAATTAGTAGTTTAAACCATTATTTATATATTGAATGATAAAAATTATGGCGTCAATCCATTAAAAGTAAGTAGGGTCATTTTTCTAGCAACTAATGATACGAAGTATTATTAAAGTCGATATAACAATTAACTATAGTATCATTAAATTAATTGTTAGTGTTTCGAGATACCTAGTGACTCGACTATCTAACTTTCATCTCCTAACGCTTCATTCACATTCTTAGGTTCTATAGTTGATATAAAACAAAATAAGTTACTTTGGTTTTGGGTTTGTGACCTAAGGGTTCTTTGGTTAAGGTTTCCTATGATATTTTCTAATGGATGGTTCCTAGATTCCTTAATGTTGACTATTTCATCGATCTCTAAAGTTTTATCCACAATGTCATTTTTTAGGTTTTTCTTTTCGGTGACCTTAATTGCTTCTTCTTCATCTAAGTCATCATCCACCTAGGGTTATATCTTAGAGGGTGGAGGAGTTTCATAGAATTTTACGTTAAGTGGTTCTTCAACTTTCCTAGTGTGTTTGTTTAAGATGATGTAGGCTTTACTATTTTTAGAATAACACCTTCGTATGACTTTGGGTCAAACTTGGTAAGGTAGTCTTTTGTGTTCAAAATGAAGCACTTGCTTCCAAACACTCTAAAATAATCTAGTGTAGGTTTTCTACCTCTTAAGAGTTCATAAGGTGTTTTTCCTAGAATGGCTCTAATGAGAATTTAGTTGATAATGTATGTTGAAGTATCTACAGCGTTACACTAAAACTTTTATGGTAACGATTGCTCATTCAACATAGTCTTACTCATTTCTTGAAGTGTTCTATTTTTCCTTTCGACCACGCCATTTGATTGAGGAGTGCGTAGAGCCAAGAAGTTATGTGTAATACCGTTGGCATTACAAAATTCTTCAAATTGCACATCATTATCAAATTCTCTACCGTGGTCAGTTCTTATTGACAGTATTGAACAACCTAATTGGTTTTCGATTTTCCTACTAAATATTTCGAATTGATCAAAAGCTTCAGTTTAATCCTTAAGAAATCTAGTCCAAGTATACCTAGAGTAGTCATCTACTATGACTAAGGGGTAACGGTTTCCTCCCATTTTGAGACTACATTCTTAGCTTTGTGACTAGCGTGAGCTTGTTTTCCCATTTTACAAGCATCACAAAAATGTTGATCAAACTTAAGCTTAGGTAGGTTTCTAACTAATTCCTTAGAGGCCAACGATTAAATGAGATGCATATTTGTGTGTCCTAATCGCCTATGCCACAAGGTGGAATTTTTATCAATCGTTGTTAGACAAATTTGATCCTTTGGCTTATATCCTAATTTCATCACATATAAGCCTTTCTTCCTAATACCTCTATATATGACTTTACCGTCCTTAGTGATTTCACTATCATGTTCAGAGAAAGTTACTCTACATTTATTGACACATATTTCTCCTATACTTAGCAAATTAAATCCTAAGTTATCAACATGTTCTACATTATCTATTTGAGAGAGTTATTAGAAATCGTACATTTTCCATTGATGTTATCGCGAAAATTACTACCAAAAATGATGTTACCTCCATTGTATGCCTTGTAAGTGGAGAAGAGCTTTTGGTTGCCCATCATATGTTTAGAGCATCCGCTATCCTTGATCTATTCGTCAGGCTTTAAGTCGACTCCAAGGCATATCTATTTATATAAGACAATAACTCAAATATTTGGTCCCCAATATCTCATGGGTCCAAAGTTGTTAGTGCCAAACATCCCTTGCATTTGATGCAATTGGTTGGGATGTGAGAATGGAATACACATTTCCTATAGCATGTAACTTTGACGTGGAAAGTTGTTCCAAGTTACGGGAAAGCCATAAGGTTGGTTTTGTCGACCAACATGTTTTCTTGGTTGCGGTGTTTTAGAACGAGGATAATTATTATTAACTTTTCTAGGAGGTGTAGTTTTTGACCTAAAGTTTGGTTTCAAAAATCCAACTCTTGGTTTTGACAATGGCTTATAGAATTGTTTAACTTAACTTTGTCTTTGTTTACAATTACGTGTTTTGGTCTAGGACCCAAAATAGATTTTTAAAAAGACACAGTTTTCTCAGATCCAGGCGTTGCTGGTGGCGGTCCCATAATTATTTTAGGGTCATTTAAGCTATGTGTAATCTTTTCAAATTTGTTTAATCTAGTAGATTCTTCTTTGATCTTTTCATTCTCAATTTTAAGTGCATGACACTTTGCACAATCGAGATCAACTCCCTTGTTATTCTTGAGTATGGACAATTTATCTTTTAATTTTATAAGCTCATTTTCTAAACTATTTCTATTAGCTTTTAACCTTTTGTTCTTAGTGATTATATTTAGACTTATTTTGCATAATTTATCATATTCATTGTCTAAAACTAAATCATCAATTAATGAATTTTCATCACTTAACTAGAAGGATTCAGAATATACCTCACTTGATGCATGAGCTACAAGATACGTTTCATCTTTGACCTTCTCATTATCTTCTTCACCGCTATCGCTCCAAGAGCCTTCGACAAAAGCTCTTTGGTTCTTATCTTTTGGTGGTTTTGGACATTCTCTAATAAGATTATTCGGATCGCCGCATATAAATCATTTTCTATCACTTTTACTGTTCTTGTCATCACGGCTTCTTTGGAACGTCTTTTTGTCGTTCCAAGGTTGCCTCACGAATCTACCTCTTCTTTTAAAGAACATCTTGAAGTCTCTTACTGCCATGGCGTACTCTTCGTCTTTACTACCAGAAGTCGAACACTTTTCATCACTAGATTCTTTCTTAGCCTTTAAAGCAATAGATTTCCTTTTAAATTTTGCTTTGACTATTTCAAAATTTTTCTTGATGATCATTTCGTGAACTTTGAGGTTCCTGATAAGTTCATCAAGAGATAGTGACGTTAAGTCTTTCGACTCTTTAATCGCCGTGACTTTGCTCTCCATTTAGGATGTAGAGCTCTAAGAAACTTCCTTACGTAGTTCTTACTAGAATAACCTTCATCAAGAGATTTAAGACTAGTAATAATAGTATTAAATCTAGCAAAAGCATTATCTATAGATTCATCTTCAGAAATGATGAATTGTTCATATTGTTGAACCAAAAGGTCGATCTTATTATCTTTGACTTGGCTATTACCTTGATGGGTGATTAACAAAGTTTTCCAAATTTCTTTTACCGTGTTACACATGAAAATTCTTTCATATTCTTTTCTTGGCAAAGCATTGTAAATAACCATTTTGGCTTCATTATTTTTTGCAAGTCTCTTTTTGAGATCATCGATTTGTTTAGATAACCTCATCTAATTTGGTTTCTGGATTTTGTACAATAGGTTGAAAATCACCATTGGTAATAACATGCCAAAGATCTAGATCTTTTGATTTAACATATGTCTCGAATCTATTTTTCCAATAAATAAAACTATCGCTTTCAAAGAGTGGTAGTCTTTGCATAGATTGCCCTTCTAGATATTTGTCGGAATCCATAGATCGATCCAAGCTTTAAAATACAATATATTTTAAAAATCTTGAGTGACCTTGCTCTGATACCAATTGTGGAAACTAGAAGGGGGGGGGGGTTGAATAGTTTACACGTTTGTTTTACGGTTTAAAAGTTTACTTTCAAAAATGTATAGATTCGAGTTATATGTTCAATCAAATCACAATATGAACAAGCAATAACTATCTAAACGAAAACTAAATAACAACAATAATAATGTAAAGAGATAAGGAAAGAAACAACCAAACCAAGACACCGAGATTTTATAGTGGTTCGGCTACGAAGCACCTCTTCGCCCTACTCCACTCCCCGAGTATCCTACTCGAGATTTCACTATGTCAACAAGCTCCCTTTAGGCGGAGAAAACCGTTTACACGTCGCTTACGTTATTTTCTGACACTAAGCTAAATGTCAAGTCCTAATCTTAGCTAGAACCAATCTACCACTTCACAAGATATACACTATCAGATCTACACAATATCCGAATCACACAAATACACAAGATAAATACAATAGAGGTCTGGTACTTAGAAGAAAATAGGAGAAATCACTAATTAACACTTCGTTTCTTGACGAATACGAGTGTTCTTCTCTTGCACTTGAATGAGAGGGAAGAGATGAGAAGAAGAGATTAGATCACTTGAAATAAGATCTAAGTATGTTAGTGATCAAGATTTTTAGTGAGAGAAAGAAGGTTTAGAGAGAGAAAGAAAAGACAAAAAAATTTCGTGCAAAGAGGAATGATTTTCTGCTGGGAATAAAGCAGTATTTATAGGCAGGAAATCCCAACGGTCATCTGGTGGCAATCCCGGCAGTCCTTTATATATATTGGGGCCGCCAGACCTATAAGGGGGCCACCACTAGACTCCGCACCCTTTTTTGTATTTTTATGGTGAAGGTTATATCTGTTATGGAACCTTCCATTTTGGAAGGAAAATTTGAATTTCAAATTTTAAGTTTTTAATAAAACTTTTCTTTTAATTAGAAACATTTTGTAAATGTATTTATGAGAAAATACTTTTGTAGAATTAAAAGTGAGGATTAAGAGAGAAATATTTTCTTGATCACTAATCATGCTTAATTATTTTGTTTGTTCATACCTTAAGTGATCACTAATCTTAGAAATAGAATTTTACATTTGATAATTTGTAAACGTTTATTTTTATTGTGAACGTTTTTACATTTTGTTATTATCAAAATGTTGAGAGGTCAAAAAATATAAATAACGTTTTTAGACATTATTTGTATTAACAGTTTGAAAAGTATATTTTGATGAAACGTCACGTAAGCATAGATTTTGGCATTTTATCGAGACTTGGTCTTTTGAAGGAAAGTGTTTGAAGTAAGGTTTGAAACCTTTGAAAAATGTTTATAAACGAACGGGTCATATCAAAATTTTCATAAATAGCGTACACTTGGGAAAAATCTTGGAAAAACTTATTTTCTTATAATTCGACAAGAGGACGAAATCATCGTTTTTTTTAAATACTAACTCATAATTGATAAACGTTGTACCAAATCACAGTAAATAAACTAAAATGTATACCTATAATCATGACATGAACTAGTTTCAAAAAGAAAAGTCAACAAAAAAAGAATAATAAAATATTATCATTTAAATGGCCGACTAAAAGGCGAAAAATATAATTTTTGGGTAAAACTCCTAACACCTATTTTACGCGTCAAAAACATTTGTTCGTACTTATATCAATGATGTCTTACCATGTTAACATGGGGAAATGGGAAATACCGAAGCATGTCCGAATTCTTGATACTTTTATACTTATCTTTATTTCTTTAATCATTATTTCTTAAATTCTAATCTATTTTAATTCTTAGTTCTATGATTATTAATTATCTAAACTCTTACGTCTTTAATCCTAAATGTCTTAGTTCTCATTTCGTGTACGCCTCCTTATCCATTGGAAATCTCACGCTGTTAATGCCGTTACTCTCTTCTTGATTATTTCACATCGAATTCATCTCTAATTACTTAAAACTCTATCTCGATTTAGAATCTTAATCATATTCTAATTAACTACATATTAGTATCGCACTTTGACCTAAGTGCATCGAGTCAATCTACCTAACCACAACACCACAAGAATGTAAAATCTTTCATGACAATTATACAAACACTTTTATAAACTCTACTACAAACGCTTGTACAATAAGTTGTCTTTCGTAAAACATATTACTAAGGTAGAACTTGTTAATAGGTCGTAGCCGAGTACCGTTGCGGGTTTAGTTAGAGACCATCTATGGTTCTTGATACCAATTGAATGTTATTTAATAACATACTTGATGAGGGAAAGAAAGGTAGTTTTTGAGAGAGAGGGAGAGTGATTGGATGAACACTTTAGAGAGAGAAAGTAAACATGAAAGAAAAATGCATTAAGTGTGTGAAATAATGAACAACCAACCACCCTTTCCATGGCATGGAATGTAGGATGATACAATGTTCTGTGTATATTGATTATGAAACCATATAAAGTGTCGAGTATAAATACAAGTAATACAAAGATAACCCTAAGCCCAACATGGGCTGAGCCTACAAACATAAGCCTGCTAACACTCCCCCGCAGTTGGAGCGGGAGTACAACGAACACTTAAACTGTTACGAAACTCATCAAATAATGCCAAAGGTAAGCCCTTAGTGAAGATATTCGCATATTGAAACCAAGAAGGAACATGTAAAACGCGAACCTGCCCAGTAGCAACCAAATCCTGAACAAAATGAATATCAATCTCTATGTGCTTGGTACGCTGATGTTGAACTGGATTAGAAGACAAGTACACAACACTCACATTATCACAATACACAATAGTGGCGGAAGATAATAGAGTATGAAGCTCACGAAGTAAATTCTGGATCTAACATGTCTTAGCAACAACAATGGTAACACCACGATACTCAGCCTCAGCACTGGAATGAGAAAGCGTTGTGTTATCCTACTAGTTTAATCCATTACACAACTATAATCTATACCAAGATGCTAGAAAATAAGAAGAAATCTTAGAGAGAGAAAGTAGAGAGAGAAACAAGAAAGAAAGTTTATTTGACTTGGAAGCTCTTTTGATGATGAGAGTATTGGAGTATCAAAAATCTTTATGCTGAATGATTGACTTTGAAAGCTGGAGTATGAGTATGTGGTAATGAATCTGACTTTGATGGCATAAGGTTGCAACACCGACGTTTGAATATGCATTTAAAAGGTTAGTGATAAACAACAGATATGGACGAAAGTGTCTTTGTCACTTCATCGAATACGGTTGCAATAACCATGGTTCCTTGTTAATCAGTATAAATGTTGCCTGTGATCAGATAGAATTCATATGAATCTTCTTGACAGGGTTTCACAGCTGTACTAGCCGTTCTCGTTACTAGAGCGTCTCAAAGCAAACAACACGGTAAGAGTGAATCAAATAGTTACTATCTATCTAATTGAGTCGTTAATTCATATACTGGATCAAATCGATATCTAGTTGTAACAGGCTCGATTCATATAGAATCTTGCAAGTCACCTACCGCAAAGCTATTTGATGTTGACTCTGAAAGGATTTCCATCATCATTGTGAATACTAAAGAGTATCACTCTGATGTTCTGGCAAGATCTCAAGGATAGTGCATAGGACTCTTTTTTACGACTTGTGAACTTTATGGTGTTCAACAAGTATCTTTTGAGATTGTGTCCTAATGATTTATAATTTGATCTCTTCTTAGCTCTAGACTTTATTTGTGCACTTTGGTTTTAGTAATCGAAGGTTGGAGAAGACTGCCACCTTTTCAATATTAATAATCATGGAGTGAGATGTCAATAGATAACATGTGTATCTCCGTGTCAAATGAGACAAGTCTCTTTTGAGAGAAACTCGAATGGCTGGGAAGGGTTGTGCATTACATCACTGGGTCCATGAAGGCTTTCTTCAATACTAACAATCATCATTGTGAGTTTAATAGATTAGGTATTGACCCGGTTTCTACCTAAGTTGTGTAGAGGACTGCTTTGTTTTCACCCTTTATCCATACTTTTGTTTTTCATTCTTCAACCCCTTCTATGCTTAACAAGACGTCATTACTAACACCTTGTTGTGATTGTTCTAGTGTTAGCTTAATCTTAGTCGGCATTCTTCCCTTATATCATTCATCTCCAATCATACCTAAGGACTTATATTCTAAATATGGAATGTCCTTGGGTAGATCCATCCGGTTCTGGTTGGATCATAGGACTTATACCTAACCTTAACCACCTTATGACTTCATCGACGTCG
The DNA here is from genome assembly GCA_026074375.1 of Tanacetum coccineum. Taxonomy (NCBI): domain Eukaryota; kingdom Viridiplantae; phylum Streptophyta; class Magnoliopsida; order Asterales; family Asteraceae; genus Tanacetum; species Tanacetum coccineum. The sequence continues at coordinate 12,871 of BQNB010106034.1, read as the reverse complement.
TAAGTTAATTGGTTGTGGGTATAGAGATCGAACCATAAAACCTTTGATACATACATTTTGAAATACTCCCCCTACACATGTGCTCTAAGATTCGAAATTGTTTTGCACATGAAGGAAATAGTTGCACTTAGAGTCTTAAAGATCACATTCTTCTATATCACACTTTAATCACATTTTCTCCTCTTATTTTAAATAATAAAACATTTAGTATTTGAAATATCAATTGATTAAAATTTATGACATGAAAAAATTCCATGGAAAGAAAAATTATACCAAGATATTGCATGAATTCATTTTCTGATAGCCCCTTTTCAACACAATATGTGGTATACCACTAATTTTTTAAAACTTGACATTACAAGGAAAAAATGATATGACACCACAAATAGTGTTTAAAAAAAAAAAAAAAAAAAAAAAAAAAAAAAAAAAAAAAAAAAAAAAAAAAAAAAATAAAAAAAAAAAAAAAAAAAGAAAAAAAAAAAAAAAAAGGGGCATGAGTGAGATGCCTTAGTGAACAATGTATATTATTAATTGACATTATAATTTCCACATTTTAATTTCACGAAATGTGTTTGGATACATAAAATTGACATTTATGAGATGTACCCAACACATTAAAAGGCTTTGTTTTAAAAGCTCCCCCTCAAAAATTAATCTACATAAATATGATATTTTTTAGAAAAATTGATACCACAATTTTTAAACTTATTAGGGAAGGGAGTGTTGAACACACAATATTAACAAATACCACTTATTATGAAAAGATATCACAAATTATATTGTGAATAATTTGACATGAAAAGTTCTTTTTGAAAAATTATGTTCAACGGTTTTTAAAACACAGGATAGAAGACTTATCTTCTATTTGTAGAGTAAGTGCACTGAAGCATACACTCCCCTATTACATTCGTGTCCGAGTTATGCACTAAAATGTACATAAGTCATCTAGAAAAACTAGAAATGACATGTTTTGAAACGTTTGAACTCTTGCTCGAACTTCATTTACACACATGTGTCAATGTTTATCGACATTTATAGGTACGTAAATGTTATCGATTCTAAGAGACATGTCGAGAAGATTCTTTTTGGTATTTTCAAAATTTTCTGATTTTATATTTTATTTTTCTAGATTTTATAATTTATATTTCTTTTTGTTGGTTTTATATTTTTGTATTTTTCTTTTTTCAATAATATTTATAAATCAAAATAAAGAGAGAAACAAAAATATTTACAAGTTTGATGTTTGATAGATCAAGCAGATTTGTTTTCCAGAACCTCCAGTTCTTCTAGAGTCAAACATCTCATACCGAGTCATCTAACAAGATACTTAAACCTATCTTCGGGTAAGGCTTTAGTAAACAGGTCAGCTAACTGGTATTCAGTTCCGACAAAGAATAATTCAACAATACCCTTTTCAACCTTTCCCTTTATGAAGTGATATCTAACATCGATGTGCTTGGTACGGGAATGCTAGACTAGATTTCACGAGATAGCTATGGCTGCCTTTGAGTCACAATACATAGGTATTTTATCAAAGTGAAAGCTATAATATATGAGTTGAGTTCTCAACCATAGAACTTGAGCACAACACGCAGATAAAGACACATACTCGACTTCTGCTGAAGACATTGAAGTGCAATCCAGCTTCTTTGATGACCAGGTGACTAACTTATCACCTCTTAGAAATTGTATGCCACCATATCTACTTTTTCGTGAGTCGAGACATCCCGCGTGATCCAAATCTGAAAAAGCTATTAGTTCAAAACCGGTGTCCTTCAGATACCAGAGTCCCATGTTAAAGGTATTCTTAAGGTACCGAAAGATCCACTTAACCGTAGTGAGATGTTTCTCAGTCGGTCTCGCTTGATAGCAAGCACAATAACATGTTGCATGTACAATATTTGGTCTACTTGCTGTTAGGTACATGAGTGCTCTGACAATACTACAATATTTCGTTTGGTCAACCGGAGTTCCACTCAAGTCAGCTTCTAGGTGTTTCGTAGCCATTGGAGTACCAATGCTATCACATGAGGTTATACCATGCTTTTTAAGTATCTCTTAAGCATACTTAGCTTGGTTTATAAAGGTACCATGTGGGGATTGGTGAATCTGAATTCCTAAAAAGAATTTCAACTCCCCCATCATAGACATTTCAAACTTTTTGTGCATTAGTTTTTCAAACCTTTTAGAAAGTTTTGGATTCGTAGAACCAAAAATAATGTCATCAACGTAAATTTGCACAAGCAATATGTCTTCCCCTTTTTTAGTAATGAAGAGAGTTGGATCAATAGAACCTTTGGAGAACTCTTTGGATACCAGGAAAAGTTGAGAGTTTTGTCGTACACGCCTTTGAGCTTGTTTTGAGTCCATTATAATGCCTTTTTGAGACATAACTTTGTCAGATGGATGGTAGTCTACGAATCCATCTAGCTGATTGACGTACACTTCTTCCTTTAGAGGACCTTTAAGAAATGTTGTCTTGACGTCCATCTGGTATACTAGAAATGATTTGTGTGCAGCATACGCAACGAATAACTGGACAGCTTTCAATCGAGCAACTGGTGCAAATGACTCTTCCAAATCAATGCCTTCCTGCTGACCGTATCCCTAAGCTACAAGACGAGCTTTGTTGAGGATTACAATATTCTCTTCATCATGTTTGTTTTTCCAGAGCCACTTCATGTTAATGACATTTTTTCATATGGGTCCATCGACTAATTCCTATACATCTAGTCGTTCAAACTGGTGAATTTCCTCCTGCATCTCTTCAATCCATGCAAAATCAGCCATGGATTCTTTGATGTTCTTTGGTTCGGTTCAACTCATGGTGAGTGTGAACATACACATCTCGCCATCTGTTTCTAGCTGACGCCTTGTTCTAATTGATTGAGAAGGATTTCCAATGACTTGTTCTAACGGATGATCTTTTATCCAACGATGTTCAGAAGGATGCTTTTGATAGAATGTATGCATGTTTTGATAGAATCACAAACGAGACGATGTCTCCCTTCGTTCTTGTACTGGTGTACTAAAGATGTTGATAAATTCGTCTTCTTTAACTTGTGTGTTTTCTCCTTGAGTTTCTGCTAGATTAATGTTCTCAATAGAAGTGACAGTTGGTGCTTGAGTTGGTGCTTGATTTGTAGTTTCATGTGTTGTTTGAATGTTCAATGGAGGTGCATCTGCAACAACGGTTGTTGTAGAAGAGTGAGTTGTGTTATGATGTTGACATTTATTAGGATCATCAGCAGCATGTACAACGGAAGACTTTAATACAACTGGAGTAGTTTCATTGAGTAATTCATCGAACATCGGACTAAATAGCAAATCTAGCTCATTTGACATTGTTACTGTCTCAGCTGCTTGAGGAACATTTTCTTGACTTTGTGGTTCGGGACATAAACTATCTTGTTCAAGTACCGTAGTCAGACATTGTGGAACGAGGTCAGAACTGACGTGATCTGACGCCATTTGAGGCAATTTGTCAAAGTTAACATGAATGGTTTCAACTATTATTCTTGTTCTCTTGTTAAATACTATGTAAGCTCTTGACTGAGTATAATACCCTACAAAAATACATGCATCACCTTTTTCCTTCATTTTATCAAGATTTTCACCATCTCTAACGATGTAGCAAAGAGAGCCAAAAATGTGAAAAAAACTTAATAGATGGTTTTCGACCATTGATGATGTGGTAAGGTGTTTTCTCATGTCGAGGAATTACGAGTGATCGGTTTTGAGTAAAACATGTTGTTGCAATTGCTTCAGCCCAGAAGAATAATGGAACTTTAGCGGCGCTTAGCATTGTTCGAGCAACCTCAACAAGATTACGGTTCCGTCTTTCGACAACACCGTTTTGTTCAGGTGTTTGAGTAATTGATGTTTCGTTTCTTATACCTTCTTTTGCAAAATATGCATGAAGAGTTTTATTCAGAAATTATGTGCCTTTGTCAGTTCGAACTGTTCTTACTTGAGCATGAAGTCCTCTTTGGACAAGTGTAAGGAAATCTATGAGAACTGCAGGTGTTTCGTCTTTGGACCTCAAGAAGTGAGTCCAAGTGTATCTGGAGTAGTCATCAACAATTACAAGAACATATTTCTTTTCATTAATGCTTTCTACCCGCATGGGGCCACATAAATCCATGTGTAGAAGTTGTAACAATCTTTTGGAACTCGGGGTAGTCTTAGTGTGAAAAGACTTTCTTTTGGCTTTCCCCAACTCACAAGAAGAGCAAAGATGATCTTTGACGAATTTTAATTTTAGAAGGCCAGTGACAATATTATTCTTCGAAAGCAAGTTGATGGTGTTAAAGTTTAGATGTGAGAGATGACGATGCCATAACCAGGCTTGAGACGATGTGGCTTTAGCCATTAAGCAAATTGGATTGGGAGTTGATGTGTCTTGAAGAGTAATGGAATACAGATCTGTGCCACAAGAACCTGTGAGAAGATCATTTCCCTTCAAATCACAGATATAACATGTAGACTTCCGAAAAGCAACTTCCATATCCGCATCACAGAATTGACCGACGGAGAATAAATTGTGATTTAGCCCTTCGACGTAATAAACCCTTTTGATAGTTATAGTTCCTTGAACCAAATCTCCATAACCAAGAATCGGTGCAATTTGATCATTTCCAAACTTCATAGTGCCAAGAAATTTGTCTACAAAATTAGTTAGAAGTTTGAGATTTCCTGTCATGTGCTTTGAGCACCCAGAGTCGACGATGAATAGAATTATCTCTACGAGCTGCAAAAGAATTAGAAGACAATGGAGTATTGGATAGAGTGGAACTCCTAGGAGTCATGGGTTCCAAAATATTAGCATTTCTAGATGCTTTTCCTAGAGGCATACTAACATTTAGGTTGACATTTCCTATTGGGGACTTAAGTTTCCACTTGTATCTGGGTGGTGTAAACTTAGGGTACCACCAACTGCATGACTTACTAACTTGCTCATATATCTTCCTAATTATGTTTCTAGGTTTCTTGATAGTGGAGTATGTGGCAACTGTTTTCTTATGGGGTGTTGAAACAGATTGGTTCACAATTTGCTTGGGTTCTCTAGTACTAATAGGCACAGCAATTGGCTGTCTAGTCCTAGAATTAACGCCATTGATATAATGAAGAACACACATATCATGATTTTCATTTAGCACACATTTTCCACAAGTAACACAAACAAAGTTAACATTCGAGGTCTTAGCATTCAAACTGTCATTACACGCAGTTACAGACGTTTTATTATTTGAAAACTTAAAATTCCTACGGTGGTCTTCTACTTCTTGCTTCGTCCCTTGACTATTGTTTGGCATGACTCTATCTCCCATTCGATTGCTCTTAAGCTGTGGTCTACTAACGCTAGTAGTGGGAATTACACCTGTAGAAAAGGACATTCGTGTGTTAGTTTTCCTAATATCTTGAGGCAACTGTGGTGTTCTAGTTTGATTGGGCTCTTTGTGAACTTTATACATTTCTAGAGCAATCACATTTGTGTTCTTTATGATTGACTTTATATTCTGAGGAAAAATCTATGCAGTGACTGGTTTTAAAACTTCATTTGACACATTATTTTTGGTAACTGACTTTGACTTTGAAAAATCTTTCTTCTCAAGAGAATCTGAAAAATAGCCGGTTTTTCCAAAACTGATTGTCTTTGACTTTTAAAAGCATTCGGTTGTCGAATAACTGATGATTTTGCAAACTTAGTTTCCACATATTTTCCTTTCATTTTTTCATTGAGTTTCTTCAACTCACTTATTGCAATTCCTTTGTCTTGTAATTGAGCTTTCAAGTCTTGTATTTCAAAAAATTATTCACGTTCTTTCAGAAATATGTTGAGTGATTTTCTTTGAAAGATTTGTCATTTTTTATTTTTTCTTTGCATTGTTGTAAATCAAGTTCAAGATTAATAGCATGTTTCTGAAGTGCTTCAAAACAGTTTGACATTTTCTACTTTTTGAAAGCTCTTTTTCAAAATGTTGACAATTTTCCAATGTTTCCAGTAATCACATTACAAATTACTGACTTTATCTATATCAGTGTACACACCAAGTATTGTATTCATGTGATCAGCATAATAATATTCCTTTGAAAGTCGATCGATTTCATTCAAAAACTGTGTTTTTTGAGTTTCTAGTTGAGATTTGAGAGTGTCTACTTCATGTTTAAGAGAATTAAAGTGAAGACGAAGAGTACGCCATGGCGGTAAGAGACTTCAAGAAGTTCTTTAAGAGAAGAGGTAGATTCGTGAGACAACCTCAGAACGACAAAAAGACATTACAAAGAAGCCGTGATGACAAGAACAGTAAAAGTGATAGAAAATGCTTTAGATGCGGCGACCCGAATCATCTTATTGGAGAATGTCCAAAACCACCGAAAGACAAGAACCAAAGAGCTTTTGTCGGAGGTTCTTGGAGTGATAGCGGTGAAGAAGATGATGAGAAGGTCAAAAACGAAATGTGTCTCGTAGCTCAAGCATCAAGTGAGATATGCCTTAGAGTCGACTTGAAACCCAATGAGTGGATAAAGGATAGCGGATGCTCCATACACATGACGGGTAACCGAAATTCTTATAATGATACAAGACATAAATGGAGGTTAATGTTATTTTTGGTAGCATCTTCGTTGGTAAATCTCAAAGGTACGATTTCGAATGACTCTCTCAAAATAGATAATGTAGAACATGTAGATAACTTAAGATTTAACTTGTTAAGTATAGGACAAATATGTGATAATAAGTGTAGAGTAACTTTCTCTGAACATGATAGTGAAATCACTAATGATGGTAAGGTCATAGGTAGAGGTATTAGGAAGAAAGCCTAAAGAACAAATTTGTATAGCAACAATTGATGAAAATTCCATGTTGTGGCATATGAGAATAGGTCACGCAAATATGTGTCTCATTCAATCGTGAGCATCTAAGGAATTAGTTAGAAACTTACCTAAGCTTAAGTTTGATCAACACTTCTGTAATGCTTGCAAAATTGGAAAACAAGCTCACGCTAGTCATAAGGCTAAGAATATAGTCTCAACAACTAGATGCTTAGAACTCCTTCATATGGATCTCTTCAGTCCATCCGCCATATGTAGTTACGGAGGAAACCGCTACACCTTAGTCATAGTAGATGACTACTCTAGGTATACTTGGACTAGATTCCTTAAGGACAAAACCAAAGCCTTCGATCAATTTAAAATATTTAGTAAGAAAATTCAAAACCAATTAGGATGTACAATAGTGTCAAAAAGAACTGACCACGGTAGGGAATTTGATAATGAGGTGCAAAATGGAGAGTTTTGTAATGCCAATGGAATTACATATAACTTCGCAGCTCCACGCACTCCTTAATCAAATGGTGTGGTTGAAAGGAAGAATAGGAGACTTCAAGAAATAAGTATGACTATGTTGAATGAGCAATCGTTACCACAAAAGTTTTGGTGTAACGCAGTAGATACTTCAACATACATTCTCAACCGAATCCTAATTAGAGCCATCTTAGGAAAAATACCTTACGAACTCTTAAAATGTAGGAAACCTACTCTAGATTACTTTAGATTGTTTGCAAGCTAGTGCTTCATTTTAAACACTAAAGACTACCTTACAAAGATTGACCCAAAGTCAAACACCGAAGCGTTTCTTTTTAGGGTTACTGCTAAATAGTAAGCCTACATCATCCTATCAAAATACTAGGAAGCTCAAAAAGCATCACCATGACATTTGATGAAACTCCTCTATCCTCTAAGACATCACCCTTGGTGGATGATGATTTAGATGAAGAAAAAGAAATTAAGGTTACCGAAAAGAAAAACTTATAGAATGACATTGAGGATGAAACTTTAGAGATTAATGAAATAGTCAATATTAAGGAATCTAGGAACCATCTAATAGAAAATGTCATAGGAAACCTTAACCAAAGAACCCTTAGATCACAAACCTAAAACCAAAGTAACTTCTTTTGTTTTATATCAACTATAGAACCTAAGAATGTGAATGAAGCCTTAGCAGATGAAAGTTGGATAGTCGCTATGCAAGAAGAATTAAATCAATTCATTGCTAATGACGTTTGGGAGTTAGTTCCATAACCTAGGAATATGACAATCATAGGAACTAAGTGGGTGTTTAGAAATAAGTTAGACGAGAACAATATTGTTTCTCGAAATAAGGCTAGGTTAGTTGCTCAAGGCTATAATCAACAAGAGGGCATTGATTATGATGAAACTTATGCCCTAGTTGCTAGACTTGAGTCAATTAGGATACTATTAGCCTATGCTTGTGCTTTAGATTTTAAGCTATTCCAAATGGATGTAAAAAGTGCATTCCTAAACGGTTTTATCAATGAGGAGGTATACGTAGCACAACCTCCAGGATTCATTGACTTTTAAAAACCGAATCATGTTTATAAACTAAAGAAAGCTTTATATGGTCTTAAACAAGCACCAAAGCTTGGTATGATAGATTAAAGGCTTTTTCTTATTAAACATAAATATAAAATAGGAATGGTAGATAACATCATTTTTAATAAATAGAAAAGTTTAAACCTTATCATCGTTTAAATATATGTCGACGACATTATATTTGGCTCAACTTGTCAAGGCATGTGTGGTGAACTTACCAAAATCATGCATGACGAGTTCGAGTTGAGCATGATGGGTGAACTTAACTTCTTCCTTGGACTACAAATAAAACAAATAGGAGATGGTAATTTCTTTAATCAATGTAAATATATTAAAGAAATGTGTTAATACAAATAATGTCTAAAAACATTATTTATATTTTTCGACCTCTCGATGTTTTGATAATAACAAAATGAAAAAACGTTTATGATAAAATTAAACGTTTATAAATTACTAATCGTAATATTCTATTTCTAAGAATAATCACTTAAGGTATGGATAAACAAATCATTACACATGATTAGTGAACAAGAAAATAATTTTCTTAAACCTTACATTTCTACAAAAGTGTATTTATAAAAATATATACACAAAATATTTATTCATAAAAGAAATGTTTTATTAAAACAATAAATTTGAAATCAGATTTTCCCCTCAAAATGGAAGGTTCCAAAACAGATAACACCTTCCCCACTAAAAGACAAAAAGAGGAGCATACTTTACGGGCGGCCCCCTAACATATTAGGGACCGCCGGGACCGCCAGCAGAGTAATGGCTATTTTTGTCTTCTTTAAATATTGGGCCACCCCACCTGAAAAACATAACCTCTTGCCACGAATTTTCTCAGATCTACTTTTCTCTCTTCTTTCTTTCTTTTTAAAACACATATCTTGATCACTAACATATCTTGATCTTGTTTTAAGTGATTAATTCCCTCTTCGTGTCTTCTTTTCAATCAAGTGCAAGAGAAGAACAATCATATTCATCTAGAAATGAATTGTTATCAAGTGATCTCTTTCCTCCTCCTCAAGATAACAAATCTTCATTATATTTTCTTTGTGGTGTTGTGTAAATTGGATTGTGTGTCAATCCAAGAGTATATATCTTGTGAGTGTATAAAGACTTAGTGAAGTCTTAGATTGGTTCTAGCTAAGATTAGGACTCGACATCTAGCTTAGTGTCGGAAATGAAAGTAAGCAAAGTGTAAACGGTTTTCTCCACCTAAAGGGAGCTTGTTGACATAGTGAAATCTCGAGTGGAGTACTCGGGGAGTGGAATAGGGCGAAGTGGTTCTTCGTAGCCGAACCACTATAAATCTTGGTGTCTTGGTTTGATCGTTTTTTTCCTTATCTCTTTATATTGTTAGTGTTTATTTAGTTCATTACATTAGATAGTTTTCTTGTGATTCATATTGTTGATTGATTGACATACAACTCGAATCAAACCATTTTATAAGCAAAGTTTTAAAATAGATAATTAACCGGTAAACTATTCAACCCTCCCCCCCCTTCTAGTTTCCTACAATTGGTATCAGGATCCAAGGTCACTCAAGATTTTTAAAATATACTGTATTTTAAAGCTTGGGTTGATCTATGGATTTTGACAAATATCTAGAAGGGCAATCCATGTAAACACCACCACTTTTTGAAAGTGGTAGTTTTATTTATTGGAAAAATAAATTCGAGACATATGTTAAATCAAAAGATCTAGATCTTTGGCATGTTATTACCAATGGTGATTTTCAACCTATTGTACAAAATCCGGAAACCAAATTAGATGAGGTTATTGGTATGTGCTTAATTACACATACCTTTTACCTAATAAAATGGACTTAAAAGACCAAAAACATACAAAAAATACTTTGTATTCGTGTGTTTTCTATTTTTATTGTGCAGGTAACGGATATACGATTAAAGGACAAAAACAAAGCCAAAACGACAAAAACGAGCACGGGAATGGAAAAAGCCTGAAAAGTCAAAGTCAAAGTCAAAAAGTCAATCAAAAAGTCAACCCCGCAAAGTCGAAGTCAAACCGAAGCCAAAACCGAAGAAAACTTATCGGGCCAACCCGACCCTTTTTATTGGGCCAAGTCGGCCCAATAAGCCATCAAGACTAGGCTATAAGCTTTATCTTTCAATTAGCTTTTAATCAAATCTGTCAAGTTAAAAGGCCCAAAACCATTTAACAATCCCAACTGGCCTGATCCAGTCAACACCCTGGTTAAACGAATGTTAAGTCGTATAGGTATATCTCTATTAACCCCTTCACGTCGTTAGTCCTTCAAGGACTAACATTGTTAGTCATTGAGGACTAACGACGCAACAACAAATCAAACCAAGGACCAAAGATGCAGAGTACAAGGACTGTGGCTATAATTCACTTATTCACCTTGAAGGACCAAAGTTGCCATGTCTCAAAACTTCAAACTATAACAAATTGGGCGCCAAATTGGTACTGTGCTTCTCTCCCAAATCACGTGACACTGTAGCACTCTTCCACAACCTGCCAAAAACCCTTCTCACGAACCCCACATACTCAACCCCACCTCACAAAGTGACAACCACGTTGGCAATCCCAGGGTTCCTGATTGGTGGACTGGACAAGGTAAATTAATTAAGCATTGAGATTGAAGGACTTAGAGAGCAAGCTAAAGGGATGCCTGTGATAAAGACCTTGAAGTCTCTCACTAAACAAACAGAACAAGCACAGTAGCTTGAAGATTTCGTCTATAAATAGACTAGTTATTCACACAGTTAAAGTTTAGTTTTTTTTAGTTTATGTGTAATTTACTTTCATGTGTTAAATTATGTTCCTTTAAATTTTTGTCTTTGTGATCTCTTTTTAAAAGTTAATAAAAGTTTCAGTTTTATGAAAATTCTGTCTTTTAAGCTCTCTTATGCACTTAAGCTTTGAAGTTGTTTACAAGTCACTCTTATAATATAAGCTCTTATAAGCTTATAGAAGCCTTTTATACTCATTTAAACTTTCACAAAAGCTTTAGTGAAAGTTACTGTTTCATTAAAAAGAAATTTGGTATTCGAGCTTTATGGAGCATGGTGAATCAAGGATGGCCATGGGTTAGAGCTTCGTGGGAAGCATTAGGATGTTCTTAAACTGATTTGGGAGTTTAAAATCTTAACAAAAGCTATGGACTACTTGTAAGTCCTAAATTTCCTTTTCAAGTCAATATTTATGCATTTGCTTGTAATTTACTTAAATTGTGCTCAATCTGTATTTTTAATGCTTTTTAGATGTTAATTGTTGTTATTTGATCTTGTTTTATGAATTTCATAACTTGTTTTAGCCTTAAATTTAGTTTTCTTATTTTAAAGGGGTGTTTGGTTTAAGACTCCAAATGGGTCAAATTGGTGTTTTTATTGGTTTAGGGCACTAAGCCAAGTATAACTAGCTTCTTTAAGTAGTTTTAATCTGTTTTAAAAAGTTGTCAAGGTTTAGAATTCATTCTTAAGGTTTTAAGTAGTAATGGCTTTAATTTGTGGTTTTGTAGTTTAAGGATTCAACTTATCTGCTTAAAATTTGATTAAGTGCTTGTTGTGTCATTTTGATACTTGTTTCTTTTGAGTCTTATATGCAGTAGAGCAAAGCCAGTTTGAGTAAACATTTGCCATTTGTTTTCTAAGCAAAACTGTCAAAGTCTTGTCCCTTGTTCGTCATTTTAAGTCTTTAAAATAGCCCCCCCCCTCTTTTCAATCTAAAAATTAGATTAGTAAAAATTGTTTTCAGAGTCTGAATTTTTGAGTATAAGCTCATTGGTTTATAAGCTTGATCTGTTTTAGCTCATTCTAGTCTTTGAACTTATTTTACTAGCTTATTTTTAAGGCTGCAAAAAGCCTTTTGTCCTTGAAAAACTCAGCAGCTACTGAGTGTAGTCAGCCATTTTCATTCAGCTTTTTCAAGGCTTATTTGAGTTTCAAACCCCTTTTTCTTTACAGATTAGTGTAGCTTATAGGATAAGCTTTAAGGTCATGTAAGTCTTTAAGCCATAAGGTTCCATCTTCTAGCTTAAAAATAAGTTAGAAAGTGGTCCCTTAGGCTGTTTCTTAACAGTGTTTAGCTTATAGCTTATTTGCTTTTTCAAGCTTTTCTGCTTATTTACTTGGCTTAATATTATTCACAAGTGCTTATTAGGTGTAGGTGTATATCTGTGTTTGCTTATTTTGTAGTTGCATTTGCTTATTGTGTTTTAAAAAAGCCAACCAGTTTAGTTTTAAGTCTTAGTGTAAAAAAAAGTAAAAACTGTCACTTTTTCTTTTGCTTCTCACCAGCTTATTTTTGAGTTTTATATAAAGTCACTTTTTTTAAAGTTTGTTAATTTGGCTTATTTTATAAGTTTTTAAAAAGAAAAAGAAAAAAAAATGTTTGTTAAAAAGGAGAGGCCACAGGGGTCGAACATGTGACCTCTCCCTTTGCACACACATGTCCCAAACAACACACACACTAACCATTAGCACCAGTA
>BQNB010106033.1:0-23475 GCA_026074375.1 Tanacetum coccineum | reverse complement strand
CTGCAAGTACATTTGGATGAGATATGAGTTGATTCTAAGTTGAATTTTGTGGAAGAACCGGTGGAAATCTTAAAACAAGGGTTCAAGAAACTTAAGCGGAGTAGAATTGCCATCGTTAATGTCCGGTGGAATTCGAAACGTAGACCTGGATTCACGTGGGAGCGTGAAGACCAAATGACACTCAAGTATCCGCATCTGTTTAGTGCTGGTAGTGGCTAAATTCGGGGGTCAAAATTATTTTAAGGGGGTAAAATGTAACCCTTGCCCTATTCTGTGGTTTGAATGTTCTAATTTAGTCCTTTGACTATTTGACTTTTGTCAATTTTGTTAGAACATGTACCGTGTTGACGGTGGTGAATTTATGTGATTGAAGTATTTTGTGTTATATGGTTTATAATAATCCCTCTTTAGAGGGTATTATTATGTTGATTATGTTCCGGGTGGTTTGACCCGTGAATTGTGAGAAGTGCCGAAAAACGAGTCTCGACACGTCCATTAATGTTCAAATGAGTTTTGGGGAGTATAATGTGGAAATATATCGTGTAAATACTCTAAGTTTTTGCAAAAGTATTTTTAAGATAAATAAAAATGCTAAGTAACTTCGGGAAATATTTTACGATCAAGGTTTTTGAGATTTAAATTAACCCAACACAAAACGAAGACTCCCGAGACCCTTTGGATACCCTATCCGGTTCGAGACAAAGAGGGGATAAGGGTGGCTTATTTTTAGCACCTTGGTCTCTTGTTGGTACTAGTATTTAGCATATATGACTTTGTTTGCATCCAAGACACACACACACACACACACACATCTCATTGTAGCTTTCAAATTAAGCACACACCTCCTCTCTTTTATCTCTTGTTTGTCCGACCTAGAACACACACACACTTTATTTTTCAATCTTTGATAAAAAAAAATGAAGATTTGCGGAGTCGTGGGTTGATTCTAGTGCCCGGGTTATAGTTTAAACTACGTTTGGGTAGTCGGTTCGCGTTCGCTCCCGCTTTTCAAAACCCTCTTTGTAAGTTTTATAAATTTTGTTTAACTTGTACTTTTATGTGTTAAATGATGCGTAGATGTTAGTTGTACGATTCCTATGTTAAAAAATCGAACACGAAATTTTTTACGAAAGAAATAAAAGGGTCCGTTTGGTTTGAATAGAAGTAAAAAGGGAATAAGGATTTTGTAGTTTTATTGCCGTGGTCGTGATGGTTGAAAAACATTTGCTTGCTATGTACCTTATTTTGTTTATAGCTTATTGGCTTATTAATAAGCATTTCGTGGCTTATTTTGAGCTTATTAGCTCTCGAAAAATTTGAGGGTATTGAGGAAAGTGTTTTTGGTTATTACCCTAGTATGTCATATTTTTGTGGACTATTTTTATAGCATATGGTGATAACCAAATACGTTACGTAGCTTATTAGCTTATTTTTAAGCTTATGAAATTAGTTTTGGAGCTATTGGGCTCACGCCCCAATAAGCCTTAATAAGCCGTGGCTTATTGAGTGCTTAGTGTGGTCTGGATTATTTTGTTAAATATTGTTTTGGGGTTATATTTACTAATAGGATTTGGTATTTGGCCTAAAGTATATATATTATACGTATGAGTATCTTAATGGATCCTTATTGGCCCTTAATGCCCAATAAGCGTAAACTGGTCGTTTTAAGAGATTTGACGAACTTTTGAAAAGCGAAACATACTTATGAATTGATATTGGAAGTCGTTTGGGAAATACGTTTTGGTGAACATTGGGAATATGGATTTTTGGCATTTTGTTGGAAAATAGTGAATTTGTGGAAAATTGTTTGAAATTAAGGTTTAAAACCTTAGAAAACGTTGTATAAACGTACGGGTCATGTCAAAATTTTGTAAAAAGTTTATACTTAGAATTTTTTACTCAAAACGCGATTGTCAATAAAATAATAAAATATTATTATTTTAATAAGTTGATTAAAAGACGAAAATTATATTTTTTTAAAACTTTTCTAAATTGTTTAGTATAATTGAAGGTTTCGTTTCTTATAACTTAAATGATGAATTAATGGTAACTAAGTGTACCGAATGGAAGTATCGATATATATATATATATATATAAAAGTATTTATTATCTTATATTACTTATCTATTTTATTAACAAGGTACAAGTATATATTATACTACGGTATGAGTTGGAAGTATGATAGTTTTAGAGTTAAGTTGTCAACCGTCACACCACTGAAAACGTTAGAATAACCGTACAACGTGCAATGCATCAAACCTGAAAACTGTTTTTGAAAATGAGTGTCTAAGTGGAACATTAATTGGACTAGGTCGTGTTTGGACGTCGTTGCATTTGCTTCTGTGATTTTGAGTTGGTTGGTTGAGACCTTTGCTTGAGGTGAGTTCTCGTAGCCCCACTGTTTAAATCTTTTCCGTCAGGGGAAAATGATACTCAAATGTGATTTGAATTGTTTCTTGAACTGTGCGAAATGTGATTTTATTTTTGGGACAATTTATGTGCTTATGACTGCTATGTGAGTGATATAGGTTGGTACGATATGCTGTGTGGAACTTCTGTGTGGGACTTGTGAACTTCGCCTTGTATATAACTCCAGCTGGTAGGCTTTAGGTGCGGTAATACATTTGGGGTTCCCAAGAGCGGTGGTACACTGGTTATAAGACTAGCGGGGATGCTAGGTCTTGGTACATGATTAGCGGGGATGCTAAGTCATCGGTTTATGATTGTTTACATATATTCACTGTCATATAGCACAATTGTCCAACTGTTTGAAATATTGGCACAACGACTGGGTTTCCTTCAAACCTACGAGCTCACCAATATTATTGTTGACGTTTTCGAGTATCATTTTTAGGTGAAGAGAATGATCGTTAAGGTTGAGTTATGTGATAGCAGACTTTAAGTATATCCTGTATGGATCATGTTTAAGAAGTCTTGCTTTTGAAGTATGTTATAGATTTGTTTTCTTAAGGATTAATGTTTAAGACTTGTATGGACCCCTGCGTGGGCAAGTGGATTTGTAAGCGACTATTTGTTGTGTTCTTCGATGGGACGTCACTTAAATTTATTGAGTTTGATGGTCATCATGACACTTTCATTTATGCATTTTAGATTTCTCTATTTTGTATCTTGTGTTATGATTGATCATTATGTTGCATTCCCTTGTTTCCGCCTATGACGGGGTGTGAAAGATTGGTAATCAGAGCCAGGTTATAGATAACTAGGTGGTTTGGCCTAGACTATAACCTAGGAACCTTCATATAGTTGCATTATAGGATCTATGTGCGCGATGTTCCGCTTATACGTGCTTATATGAGTATATGGTATATAACATTAGTTAAGTCATTCATTGAAATGGGTGAGCCTAATACAGGGTACGATTGGGAAAGGATACAGATATAAATACGGTGGCCAACGTAGTTATAAACGTATCCCGACTCAAGCATATTTAGTATTATCATTCACACAAATCGGTGTTGACACCTTAGGGCCGTATGTGAGTGTATATATATATATATATATATATATATATGGGGTATATTAAGACCATATATGAGTTAACCTTTCCTTCCTACCTAACTTTGCCCATGTTCTCCCTCGTGTAGATAATGCCGCTAAGGATGAAGACCCAAAGTGCTGGCCGGCCTGCTGCCGATCACGAGGAGGGGAAATGGGTGGACGAGTTGGTAGAGGTGGTGGTAGAACTGGAGGTCGATCTGGTGATCAGGGTAGTAGTAGGATCGATGGTCAAGGTGGCCAAGGTAGTGAGGTGAATGACGGTGTTGACGGAGTCCCCGAATTCTCCACCATCATTGCATAGCAGTTGCGAAATTTACTTCCCAATATTGTAGCCCAAGTAGGCGACCAAGGTAGAGGTCAAGGGAATGGTAGGAATCAAAACGGCGATGCCATCAATGACAACATCTGGGGTGATGTTAGGAATGTCATTGAGAACAACAACCGTAGGGGTTGTACCTATAAGGAGTTCTTAGCTTGTAACCCTAAGGAGTATGATGGGAAGGGAGGTGTTGTAGTTTACACCCGTTGGATTGAGAAGATGGAGTCAGTTTAGGATATGAGTGGTTGTGGGGATAACCAAAAAGTAAAGTACACTGCTGGTTCTTTTGTCGGTAAGGCTTTAACATGGTGGAATTCTCATATTCGTACATTAGGTCGAGAGGTGGCTGTAGGTATGTCATGGGATAACTTTAAGGTATTGATAAGGGAAGAGTTTTGTCCTAGTAATGAGATGCAGAAGTTGGAAACTGAGTTATGGAATCACGTCATGGTCGGGGCCGGCCATGCTGCGTATACCGATAGGTTCCATGAGTTGGCTAGGTTAGTTCCTCATTTAGTAAACCCGAAAAACAGAAGGATTGAGAGGTACGTGTATGGCCTTGCTCTACAGATCTGAGGGATGGTGGCGGCAACGAAGCCATCAACCATTCAAAAGGCTGTGCAGATTGCTGGCACACTGAATGATGAAGCCCTTAGGAATGGGTCAATAAAAAAGAACCCTGAGAAAAGAGGAAATGGGGGAGAACCTAGCAAGGATACGAATGGAAGGGACGATAATAAGAGGACTAGGACTGGAAATGCTTTTGCTACAACCACAAACCCTGTTAGGAGAGAATACACGGGTACGACACCCAAGTGTACCACCTGTAACTATCACCATTCACCTGAGACACCTTGTCGCACTTGTTTCAACTGTAACCGCCCAAGACATTTTGCTAAGGATTGTAGAGTGGTGCCTAGGAATGTGAACCCCATCAATGCTAGAAACCCAACTGCTAAGGCCTGTTACAAGTGTGGTAGTACCGATCATATCAAGGCAACATGTCCTAGGTTGAATCAAGCACACAGGACATGGGGAAACCATCAGAACCAAGTCGTGGCTGTTAATGGGGGTCAGGGTCGTGGAAACAACGGTAACCAGGCACGTGGGAGGGCATTTGTGTTGGGAGCAGACGAGGCTCGCCAGGACCCGAACATCATGACGAGTTCGTTCACTTTGAACAATCATTATGCCACAACCCTATTTGACTTTGGTGTCGACTATAGTTTTGTCTCCACTACTTTCATACCTCTATTTGGAATAGAACCCAGCAATTTGGGGTTTAGTTATAAGATTGAGATAGCTAGTGGACAACTAGTAGAAAATGGGATGCAAAATAAAAGGCCACGTGTTTGATATAAATTTGATACCATTTGGAAGCGGGAGTTTTGATGTGATCATAAGCATGGATTGGTTGTCTAACTTGTAGAAACTATAAGGGGGGTTGGATAGTTTACAGGTTAATTGACCGGTTTAAAATTCTTTGCTTATAAAATGGTTTGATTCGAGTTATATGTCAATCAATCAACAATATGAATCACAACAAAAACTATCTAATGTAATGAACTAAATGAACAATAATAATATAAAGGGATAAGGAAAGAAACGATCAAACCAAGACACCAAGATTTATAGTGGTTCGGCAACGAAGCACCTCTTCGTTCCTACTCCACTCCCCGAGTACTCCACTCGAGATTTCACTATGTCAACAAGCTCCCTTTAGGCGGAGAAAACCGTTTACACGTCGCTTACTTTCTTTTCTGACACTAAGCTAGATGTCGAGTCCTAATCTTAGCTAGAACCAATCTAAGACTTCACTAAGTCTTTACACACATACAAGATATATATACCCTTGGATTGACACACAATCCAAATCACACCAATACACAATTTACACACTTGGATCTACACACAATCCAATTTACACAACAACACTAAATATATGTAATGAAGATTTGTGATCTTGAGGAGGAAGAGAGAGATCACTTGATAACAATTCGTATATAGAAGAATACGATTGTTCTTCTCTTGCACTTGATTAGAAGAAGAAGAAGAAGAAGAAGGGAGGAAGAAAGAATTAATCACTTGAAACAAGATCAAGGTATGTTAGTGATCAAGATATGTGTTTTAGAAAGAAAGGAAGAAGAGAGAAAAATGGATCTGAGAAAATTCATGGCAAGAGGTTTTGTTTTTCAGATGGGGTGGCCCAGTATTTATAGGGGACAAAAAATGACCGTTGCTGGTGGCAGTCCCGACGGTCCCTTATATATAAGGGAGCCGCCAGGCCTAAAAGGGGGCCGCCACTAGACTCCGCTCCCTTTTTTGTCCTTTTGAGGGGAAAATTTGAATTTCAAATTTTATGTTTTTAATAAAACATTTCTTTTAATGAATAAATATTTTGTTTTTATATATTTATAAAAACACATTTGTAGAAATGTAAGGTTTAAGGAAAATATTTTCTTGATCACTAATCATGTTTAATGATTTGTTTATCCATACCTTAAGTGATTAATCTTAGAAATAGAATTTTATGATTAGTAATTTATAAACGTTTAATTTTATCATATACGTTTTCACATTTTGTTATTATCAAAACATTGAGAGGTCGAAAAATATAAATAACATTTTTAGACATTATTTGTATTAACAATCTCCCTATTTTTTATGATGACAAAACATAAACTCATTTTGTATAAAAATAGAAGTTTATAAATTATTAATGAGTTTAATTCTATTTCTCCTTCTTTTTGTCGAATCCAAAAAGGTTGATCGTCAAGTCGTAGTAGAGAGAAAGAAATCGACGATAAAAGACTCCCCCTTGATGTAAGCTTCCTCTTGTTCGGGGCACCAAGGGATCGATCCTACGATAATTTGTTTGCTACAAAACAAGGTTAGAAATACAAGTGCAAGACAAATATTCTTCAAGATAACACATTGTATTTAAACTAACAAAAGAAGATTTTCATTCTACCAACAAGAAAATCATACATTAGCACAACCAACTAATACATTCATGCAAAATAAAACTAGAACTAATACAAGATAAAGTGACATAATACTACATAAGTCTTAAATGATTCATGATTCATAGAGAATGATTTTTTAAACAAAATGTTTTTAGATTTTCCATTATTAAACCATTTGAAAAGGGTCTATGGTGGAGGTGGAAAATGGGTTGTGAAGGCGGTAGTTAGAAGATACTCAAGATGAGCAAACATAATGTTCATTTCATCTCGAAGGTTCAAGTAGAGGTTACGGTTGTGGAAACAACAAATACAAGTTGATCCATGATAGTCATGATAGTTATAGTAGAGTGGATGCCCCATGATAGGAGGTTGAGGTGGTGGTAGTGATGGTGAAGGTGGACTTGAGAGATTTTCAAGAGGTGTGATTGGTGATAGTGATAGAGTGATATCCAAATAAGGAAGGCTTTGAAGTGGTTGAGGGTTTAAAGGTCTAGGAGGGACATCCAAGATGTTCTCAAGCAAAGGTTTAAAAGGTTGAGGATAGGTTGGTTCATGAGAGGATGAAGGTGAAATTTGAAGTTTTGATTGAAAAGAAGAAGATGTGCTATCTTGGCTTGAGGAGGTTTGATTTGTGGATGGAGTTTTTGATGGTGCATTTGGAGGAGTTGGAGATGAAGAAGTGGTGGTAGGAGAAGGTGTAGTGGTGACTTCTTTATCACTAGAGATGTTGACAAATAGTTGTCTAGGAGGGTTATGGTTAATTTGATTTTCTTGGAAGGGTTTGAAGAAGAAGCATATGTGGAATTCATGGTAGAATTTGGATGAGGAAGATGAAGATGATAAAAATAATAAGAAGAGTTCATGATTTAAGGTGGAAGAGGTAGATTCAAGAGGTAAGGCATAGGGTTGGAAGTTTTAGATTCCAAAAATTGTTTATCAAAAAGCAGAAATCAGCTAGGCCTAAATGGGATAGTGGTCAACTGTTAGATATGAGTAAAAGACTCGGTCACCCCGTTTATTTATTGTTTATAATAGTTCATAGTTTAATAGTTAATCGTATGTCTTTCGGTTTTATACCGGGTACGAATACCCGGTATTTTGTAAGAACTATATAAGCCTCTTCCAACTTTGGAAGAGGCAAGCTAGTCATTTACTCTTTTTATAGAAACTACATTTTTTTTCTCTTAGATATTCTCTCTCATGTGTTTCTCTCTCTAGAAACTAGCCCAATCACAAGAATCATCACCGTGTTATGAAATAAACGATCCTACAATTGGTATCAGAGCCAGGTTAGATTCGTGATTGATTTGTGTGGTTAAATAAGCAAAATTTCGTGGCTTATTTTGTTTAGAAAAGCCCACGGCTCAAAAAGATTATTCGGGCTTACTTTGTTGGTTAATCTTGTGGTTATTCATGCTTTAAAATGCTAAGGAAGAAAAGTATAGTTGCTATTAAAGTTGTTCTCAAGCCCTCAGATCGAAAAACAAAGCTTATAAGGTTCGTATTATTTGGTGTCTTCGTGGAGGAGTTGACTTCGTATCTTTTGATCCAGAAGAAAACACATGATATTGGCAGGTTAATCTTTCATACACCCATCTTGTGTTACATGTTTTAGCTTTGTTTCGTGGTCAAAAGGCTCAAATGGATTGATGTTGCTTAAATCGAGCTAGTGTTCTTCGTGGAGAGTTGGTTAAAATATCATTTTCTAACCGGCGGTTTGACAAAAGGTAGGGACAAGATCCGGAAATTTAGGAAAAAGTCAAAGGCGAGTTGCCAAAAGTCAAAGGCGAGTTTGCTTAATTTTAATAATTATATTGCGGCGGTTACACTGGTTAGTGGCGAGTTGGCTTGAAATTATAGACGGCGAGTTGGTAAAAGGTCGCGAGTTGTAAACACACGGCGAGTTGCTAAGTTTATAGGCAGCGTGTTGTTCACGGCAAGTTGCTAAAAACACACGGCGAGTTGCTAGACTTTATGGCAGCCGTGTTTCTCACGAGAGTTGTTAGTTTATTGGCAGCGAGTTGCTCACGGCGAGTTGATTATTTTATTGATCCAGCGAGTTAACAAAACTAGGCAGCGAGTTACTTCAAAACCACGGCGGTTTGCCAAGTAAGATCTTGGCGGCGAGTTGGCCTGTTAGGCAGCGGTTTGCTCAATCAATAGGAGGTGGTTCGGTTGATATACGCAGCGGTTTGATTAAAAAAAAAAGAGTATCCAGACGACCCCCCTTTTAGCGACACTTTTTTACGGAAAAATTAAGTATTTTGTAATCTTTTTTCTATAGCCTTTTTAACTTTTTTTTACATCAAAATTTCAATTTTGGTAATAGGGTAAAAATTATTTTGGTCGAACCTTTTTAGCGACACTTTTTGGCGGGAAAAATTAAGTAAAATATAATTTTTTCTTTAGCCTTTTTAGCTTATTTTTACACCAAATTTAGATTTTGATAATAGGGTAAAAAAATTTTTTTTCATAATCCAACTGCGCCAAATTTCAAACAAATCAACAAACCAAATATCACAACCAATTATTCATTTACGGTTTTTCTATTGATTTTGTAAAATCCCGGTAAACTTCTTATCGGTTTAAATCTTAGACTTGTAAAATCCCGTGAACGTTATGTCAGAAGATATTTGGTATGCCGGTTCCGATACACGCCCACCAATGCTTGACAAAACAGACTTTGAATCTTGGCAACAAACGCATTCGTGTGTATTGCTGGGAAAAGATAATGAGAGAGGAGCCATTATGAAATCGATTACTGAAGGTACATTTTCAAATGGGATTACTGAAGGTCCATTTAAAATGGGAACGTTCATACAAACTCCTGCTGAAGAAACTGAGGGTGCACTTCAACTAGGTCCAAAACGTGCTAGAGTCTTTACAGACCTTTCTGCTGAAGAAAAGGAAAGGTATAAAGCTGACATTCGTGCAACGAATATCCTACTTCAAGGTATACCAAAAGACATCTACACAATCATCAACCACTATACTGACGCCGAAGACATTTGGGATAATATGAAGATGATTCTGGAAGGTTCTGAGTTAACAAAGGATAACAGGGAATCTCAGTTATACGATGAATTTGATGAACGCTTCAGTCAAATCAAAGGAAAGACCATTCATGAATACTAGTTAGGTTTTCGAAGCTCATTAATGAACATAGAGAAACATCAATATGACCATGTCCAGAATGCCAGCTTAAATCTAAGTTTGTGAACAACATTTACTGAATGGAGTAGATTCATTACTGAAGTCAAACTAAACAGAGGTTTGAAAGAGTCTAACTTTGATCAGTTGTATGCCTACTTGAAGCAACATGAGGTACATGCAAATGAGAACAGAATGATGATGGAAAGGTTCATTCAACCTACTGATGACCCCTTGGCACTAGTGTCTAATGCATCAAATCAGAAGTATCCAACACAATCATCTGAGTCTCCACAATTCTCAAATCAACCATCACTTGTTGATAACTGTCAAATGGACACAGGAAGCACTTCAACGGATAACTTGATTGAAAGCCTAACCAACACACTTGCCCTCCTCAATCAATCATTCAAAGCACATCTTCCTCAAATAAACAATCAACTCAGAACGTCTTCTAATGCAAGGAACAAAGCTACAGTTCAAGATGACAGAGTTGTTGTTCAGGATGTTCGTGATAGATACAATGTGAATAATCAAGGAAGACCATTTCAGAGGAACAATGCAAGAGGAAATGTTGTAGCTGGGAATGTTGGAGGTCAGAACAGAGTTGGAAACATGAATCCTGGTCAAGCTAAACCCATTATGTGCTACAACTGCAAAGGAATCGGGCACATAGCACGAGAATGTCCACAACCAAAGCGTCCTCAGGATTCAACTACTTCAAAGTCCAGATGCTGTGGCTTATTTTTTTAAATTTTGAAAAAGATTGGCCCCACACCCATGAAGATAGGTGCTTGTACTGAATGAAGAGCAGTTCGTATGTTTCTGCAGGAGAAACAGGTCAACCAATTTTGATGAAGATGTGGAGTGATTTGGCACTCAATGTGGACCATGTCCTTTGAAGCAGATCAATGCGATGCATTCAGACTCTGAGTGATGAGTCTCCCACGCATACAGACCTATGTTCATGGTAAATCTCTCATTTGAAAGATCCAATCTACGATGAAGCCGGGCCATACATATGACTCGAATACTACCATTTGAGGTACAAGATCATGAATACCTTTGTAGATCATATGGATGATTACATGAGTACAGCGAGATGCAAAGCGAACGTACAACACAACTACGTTGTTGACTCTGATTCTTGACTATACAAGTGATAGTAAATTATTCCGTATGATCATATGTGGGAAGAAAAACAACAAGAACATGTTGTAACAAAGAAATGTATCTTCTGTACGAAATGAATGCATTGAGTCAATTCTCGATGAAATCCCATGACAGGGTGTCCAAGTATGTTAGCAAATAAGCAGTTAAAGTAGTTAATGACACATTGACTGCTGACTTAGCGAGATATAAAAACTGTTCGGGTGTATGAACAATAGGCCTAAGTTTGAATTAACCTGATAGAGAACAAAAGATTGATGAACAAATAAGAATAATTATCTCTGACCGAAATCGAAAAGAAACTTCTTTAAAATCAGAACTTCATTCTTTACAAATGCAACTTCGTTCTACCCTTAACCATCATAAGACAGTGAGGGAAGAAGCGATCATTTTGAAAAAGGGAATTAAAAAAACAAAAAGAAGAAAAACAAATTCCTTGAAAGAGTTTTTAGACATAAAAGGCTAAAAGAAAAGGTTGAAGAAAGATAATACAAACAAGATAGTCTGTTTAAACGGTCACATGATATGTAAAACCAAAATCGTTTTATAAGAAAAAGAAACAAGTCGCAGAAAAAAATAAAAAGATAGGCTACAAAAATCCCTTATGTCCTCACCCGTGCAAAGCAAGAATTCAACCAGCCCTCTATTACGGTCATTGTATTAGTCCAAGCCAATCATGCACGTCCTGTTGTGCATGACTCAGAGGACACTCGTGATATGGCTGAGATAACTAGGAAAAGAATGATGGAGAAAATGCAAAGCCCTCAATGTGTGGAAAATAAAGTTAGGATTGCCCCCCAGATTACTCGAAGGAGAACCTTCTTGCAACCTTTGCTCCACAAAGAAATCTGACCCCAGAACAGATATTTTGGTCCATAGATAATAATGACAGGAAAAAGGCTGAGACCTCAGTTCCAAAACCACTTTCAGCATTGACAGTGTATCCACCCAATACTCCTGTCAAGCTTGTCCCTAGAGTTCTTCCAACTAAAAGTCAAGTGAAGATTAATCTTTATGTACTCACACAACTTTTTACGGAATTTGACAAAACTTGCAAAAAGAGAATCACCCCAACAGGTGTTACAGAAGGGGAAAGAGGTTTGAACAAACAAAAAGATGTTACCTCACTGAAGTTATTCCATTTTTCAAAACTCTTAAAGAACACTTTGCAGGAGTTCAAACGGCCCTCTTTAAAGAAGTTAAAGTAATGGAAGAAATTTTTGATCAAATGTCAGATGAGGTGGATCAGAATGTCGTGGACAAGCAATGTGCTGAAATTGTAAAGAAAAACCTTCTCATTGAAAATGAGAATCTGATTGCTAATTGTTTGTCGAATCAACTGTTGTTTGATGTGGAAAAATCACGTTGTCTAGATCTTGAAGCTGAGATGTCTAAAAGTCAAAATGAGATAAAACCAGAGATTCAAAACTTGAAAGGGAAAACCCTAAATTTTGCAATTGAAGTATCAACACCTACAAGAAAGTTTATGACAATAACAAATCACAAACTTCTCAGGAGGTTTCCTGAATTAACCTCATTTTTCAAGATTAACGAATCTCGAAAATCATATATCAAGAAAAAGACAACGCAATTAGAAACTTGAAATTTCAAGTCTCTAAAGTGAATGACATGAAGCTGTGAGCCATAATATGCTAACGATGTCAACTCATAGCTCTTATTGAACAAAATGAATGCGTTAGAGTAGAACTAGAAGAGGTGAAGCAGCATTACAAGGAATTGTTTGAGTCTATTCAGATCACGCGTGCTTCCACTAATGAAAAGACATCTTCCTTGTTAACACAGATTGAGGATCTAAAGGCTCAATTAGAAGGCAATATGAAAGTTGCCGCTAGAAGTTCTGTCAAAACAAAAGTTCTTGCTCCTGGTATGTATGCCATAATGTTAGACCCCAATCCCCTCCACGCCATACAAACAATTAGGAATGCTCATTTAACCTATATCAACCATCTTAAGGAGAGTGTAGAAACAGTTAGGGAGATTGTAGAGGAAGCTAGAGTAGTTAAACCACTGGATAATGTACTTAACTATGCTTGTCAATACACTAAGCTTTCTCAAGAATTGGTAGAATATGTTATTGGCACTTGCCCAAAAGAATTCACCGAAAGAGATAGCAAGGCTCCTTCTATCCCTTTAACTAGAAAAAAGCAAGTTACTTTTACTGATACATGGCAGTACATTCACTAATAACACACATAAACAAGCAAAGAGTGTACCAAAAACTCAACCGTCTAATGTCAAGGTGAA
Organism: Tanacetum coccineum; assembly: GCA_026074375.1. NCBI lineage: Eukaryota > Viridiplantae > Streptophyta > Magnoliopsida > Asterales > Asteraceae > Tanacetum > Tanacetum coccineum. Next base: position 10,086 of record BQNB010106033.1, on the reverse strand, counting down.
TGCCTTCTACAGGAGTAAGCAGTTCCGGCTCATAAATGCAAGCGGATTCAAAGCCTAGAACAATACAAAGCACACTAGGAACCATGCACTAAGAGTGTGAATAACAAGAAAGTAAAAGACCATCCTAGAACAATAAAACTTTTGGACAAAAGTGAATCCGAGTTGAATCTAGCATTAAGCTCTAAGCATGTGTAATTAATGTCGAATTCTGAATCTGTATTGCAAAACGTGTAACAAATGTTTGAATTCTGCAAATCATGAAATGTGTGTTGTTAATATTTTGAGCTCTGTGAATGCTACCCCCACTGTTAAAATTGTCTTGAACAAAGGGAAGCAGATTTGGAAACCAAAAGGCAAACTGTCTGATAACAGTTTGAACAAGACCAAGCAGATTTGGCAACCAAAAGGCAAACTGTTTGATAACAGTTTGAAGAAGACCAAGCAGGTTTGGAAAGCAACGGGCAAACTATTTGCTAATGTTGGTTATCAATGGAGACCCACAGGAAAGAAATTCACCTCAGGAAAACTTAATTGTGGTTATCAATGGAGACCCACAGGAAAGAAATTTGCCTTAGGAGAATATGGGCCTATGAAACTAGGCTACCTGTGAACATGTACTACTATGCAGACTAACCAATAGGACCCCCAACACAAATTGGGGATCGCGAAATTCCAAACCCTCCAAATCGATTGTTTTTCAAATGTAGTTGGTACAGATCATACATTTGGTATCTGGACTCAGGCTGTTCAAACATCGATTTTATAGAATCAATGGCTCCTGATAATAAATCGCACTTTCAGGACCCAGCCGATCATGGATGACCCCGTGGACAACTCAATTCTAGGCTCGCCCCAACCGCATGTCCCCCTGCAACTTACAAACATTCCACGACAGATAAAGATCTGAGATTTTATTCTCCACCAATGTTCGATGGTAATACCGTTGAGCAATCTACAGATAATGAACCAGTACCTATGGCTACTGTATTTAACAAAAGCATGCACGCCAATTGGTCTTTCTATGAAACTCGTTTCTACAACGATTGCCTCAAGATGCAAACCTTCTACAAGTCATTCACTGTCACCCTCAACAAGTGTATCCCCAGTCTTTCTCAAGTGTGTACACAGCTAGACCACTATCATGAGATACCTCAATTACTCAAGCTGACTACAACACCCCTCAGATAACCCTGTTTTGCAGGAGAACCTAGTTCTGCACAGTCAACATCAAAGGATGTTAGTTTAACTGAACCCAACCAGTAAACTCACCAGAGATCATCCTAAGAATATGAACCAAAGAGACCCTCTTGATAACTTCATTGTCAATCCCTCTCGTCCTGTTATCTACCCAAGAAAAACAGTAGCATCCGATGCTTTGTGGTGCTGTTTCCATACTGAACTGTCCAAAGTCAAACCCAAGAACTTCAAAATGGCTGTGATAGAAGACTGCTGGTTTCAAGCCATGCAAGATGAAATTCACAAAATTTTATTAACTTGAAGTAATGGGAATTAGTACCCTCGCCCAATCTATGTTATGGTTACTCGCTCTCAAGTGGACTACAAAGTGAAGCTTGATGAATAAGGTGATTACTGAAAAACAAAGCTCAGTAGTGCAAAGGGATATCTCAGGAGGAAGTATTGATTTTGAAGAATCGTTTATGCATCAGTTGCACAGATAGAGGCCATCAGAATATTTCATTGTCCAAAGCAGCTGAAACCAAGAATATGATCATCTACCAATGTGTCAAAACTGCTTTTCTGAATGGTGATATTCAAGAATGAAGTCTTTGTCAGTCAGCCTTAAGGGTTTTGAAGACCAAGATAATCCTACGCCACGATTAATCGTCTGAAGAAGGCACTTATGGCTAGAAGCAGGCACCAAGTGCGAGGTAATGACCACACTAACAAAGTTCCTTTTGGCCAACAATTTCTTCAAGGTGCCGTGAATCCAACGTTATTCACTCGCAATCAGGCAACATATCTACTTGTTCAAATATACGTAGAAGACATCAGTTTTGCTTAACAGATCATAAAGCTTGTCACATATTTTTCCAAAGAAATGAGCTCCAAATTTCAGTGTCAATGATGGGACAAAATGTCCTTGTTCTTAGGACTACAAGTTTCTCAAGTCCCTAGAGCATCTTTATTAAACCAAGCAAAAAATGCTCCATCGAAACCTTAAATAAAATATGGAATGAGTCTCTCAGAACCTAAGTCGATACACCAATGTGGATCGATTGAAACGGACGGGGAACTCATAATGGATTCCAGTTGACCAAACACGATTAGAGGAATGGTTGGCCTCCCTAATGTACCTATACAGCCAATAGACCAGACCAATTGTATTCCTGTGTGCCTTGTGCTAGATAATCAGGCAAGCCTACCAAAAAGTACCGTTGAATCAATCAAACCGAATCTTTCGTTACCTAAAAGGAACCATTAACATGGGTCTATGGTAACCGAAGACAATGCTATGTCACTAACACTTATGCAGAATGCGATCATGCGGGATGTTCAGGATTTGAAGAAGAAGTACGTCGGGAAGTGCTCAGTATCTTTGGAGATAGATTGTAGAGCTGGTCATCAAAGAAGCAAAGAAGCCACGGCATCTCAACAACAGAGGCGAAATACTGCAAATGTCCTGGATGCTGTCTGCTCAAATCCTTTGGATAGATCTCAGCTAAAAACTACGACTTCTGTTCCAATAAGATTCCCATTCTTACTGTTATACAAAAGTGCATTGCTTTAAGCTGTAACAATGTCCAGCACTCAACACAACTAACACAAATCGACATAGGCGACAACCATTTCATTCCGAGAGCAAGTGGAAAATGGAGTGGTATTGAACTCTACTCGTAGAAACAAACTATCAACTGGTCAGATAGCCCACAAAAGCTTTCCAGAGAAGCGTTTGAATTTCTACTCCCACACTTGGGAATGAAGAGTTTAACCCTTTAAACCCTCAAAACGCCCTTCCAAAAAGGAGAGAGACTAATGGAAGTGTCCTCGATGTAATCCCTTTGTACACAGTAACATTAAAAATAGATCTTGTAAATATTTTAATTCATTTGGAATTACAAAAATGGTTTGCAATTACTCAAATTGCAACACCGTTTCTCATTTGAAGGAAAGATTGTCGTCTGAAAGACCAACTGTTCCTAACAACGGGTAATTAATTTTATTTGGGGCAATAGGATTTCTTTATATCCATGCAAATTGGGATAATGTACGTACAATGCATTTTTCTTAATTCGGAAGAGAAGTCTTCCAGTTGATAACCAAATAATTTCCTTAATTGATTCTTCAAAATTATTGATGTTAACCACGTGTGGTAAAAAAGTGTTTGTTTGCAAATCCATCCGGACATTTTACACATCAAATCAATGACTTACAGCTCTCTTCAATAGAAAACGGGTCATGCGATGAGGGGAGAGAGTTGGTTCAAATTAAAGTTTTAGGTACCGATTGGAAAGAGTAACCGGGTCTTGGATAGAGAAAAAAGCTAGGAAACCAAATCTTCAGAGCTCTTACTGCATCAGCTGATGTTCCCTCTAGCGTAACAGAGACAACTGATACAACATCAACACTTCCACCACCACTACATCCACTACAAAAACCTACAGGTCATCGAGATAAGTAACCGGGTCTTGGAGAGAGAAAAGAAGCTAAGGAACCAAATCTTCAGAGCTCTCACTACATCAGCTGATGTTCCCTCTAGCGTAACAGAGACAACTGATACAACATCAAACAACTTCCACTACCACTACAACCACTAACAAAAACCTACAGGTCATCATGATGATATTTGGGAGAAAGTTAAAGATCTAAATCTCGAAAGGCATCATTAGTGGAAGACTCAGAGATATTGGCTACCAACTAATCAAGAGAAGTGAATGATTAAGATCAATATCATCGGTAATGCAACATACATCTTGTACATTCTAAGTTGTATGGAATTTGATGTTATGTGTCAGGTATGAATCTTTCATGAGTTTTTCATTAAACTTAAAAAACCAGGTTTTTGAGTTTAACAAAAAAATCTTTCAAAATTATCATATCTGACACTAACACATACCCTCAACGATTGAGGGGGAGCATTAATATGTTCCATACACAGCTTGTAACTAAAATATGATCATACATCTAAGGTTCTCAAGGTGTATTCTCCTCCCCCATATGCTAAACATTTTCGAATACCGATGCACATGTTGAGGGGGAGCTTTTCTGAAATGCAAAAACAATCGGGTACTAAACACTTTGATAGTAATATCATAAGTACCTGGAGTAATTTCAACAGTGAGTTTTTATGGCAAAAGTGAACTTAACAAAAGACCTGACATGTAATTTACTTTTATCAAAGTTATAAGGATGGTAAGTTTATGTACTCGTCCTATGAATCCTGCCAGAACCCGGAGGGATCTACCCAATGACAATTCCACTAGTTAGTACATAAGTCCTTAGGTAAGATTAAAAAGGAGTAAATGTTAGAGAACAAGGGAATAGTGCGACTGAGAAGGAGCTAGTACTGGAAAAAAATTAAAAAAAAAAATACCCCCCCCCCCCCCCAAAAAAAAACCCCCCAAGGGTGCAGTCAGGAGTCTCGGTAAGCACTGAAGGGTTGAGGAAGAAAAAGAATTATACAGAATAAAGGGTGTAAATACAAGAAGTCCTTCCATACACGTAAGGCAGAAACCAGGGTCAATACATATCGCTGTTAGATCACAAGTTTTAATTGCAGACATGAAACGACATCATAGACCCAGTATAGCAGATGCATAACCCTTTCCCCAGCATTCGAATGTTTCTTTGAAAGAAACTTTTCTCATTTTATCACGAGACCGAACAATGCAATCTACTGTCTCACACTCACTCCCTAGTAAGTCTGTGATTGAAAAGGTGGCAGTCAGCTCCAGCCTCCGATCACTTATACAAATCACACTTTCGAGTCTAAGCCAAGAGATCATCAATTAAATCTCGTTAGGTACACATTTCAATTATCGTGTCTTTGCACAATACTGTGGAACACAGGTGTATCTTAAGAGTCCTACGCATTATCCTTGTGATATTGCCAGAACATCCGAGTGATACAAATGTATTCACAATGAAGATGGAAATCCTGCTAGAGCCAACATCAAACAAGCTCTAGGTAGGTGGCTTGTGCGATTCTACAAGAATCAAACTTGTGTCAACTGGAAAGAAACGATGGTGCGATTCTACGTGAATCAAACTTGTTCCAGCATAAGAATTGACGGTTATTGAACATTTGACAACCAATCAAAACTATCGAAGTGTTACAAAATACTTTCATAATTAACACTTAGACTGATTTTTCAAATCAATTTTCTCTTTATTGCTAACTGTTTCATTACAGGATCATTTAAAGATGGAGATGGAGATGGAGATTCCCATCTCCAGTTCCAGTAATGTCAAGTTAATAACCGAATGCTCAGACACAGACTCTACACCTTGTTATAATTAATGAAAGATCTCATAAGGTGTCAAAGCTTCCGCAAACTCTGATATCATATTCTTCTTCACAAGTGCACAAGATGGCAATAAATTACTAGATGATGAGAGATTAAGTTTGGCTGATGATCTCAAGAAAGCTCATGATCAAAATCAAAACAAGTCAAAGTGAACAAGCTCAATTGTTATCTAAAGATCACTACAACAAAGTACTAGATGTAACATGAAGAATCAAGAGACTGCAAGCTGTAAGAGCTTAAGTCTAGTGTTTTCAAGGGTGACCTCCCTTAGGGGGAGATTGTTAGATATGAGTAAAAGACTCGGTCACCCCGTTTATTTATTGTTTATAATAGTTCGTAGTTTAATAGTTAATCGTATGTCTTTCGGTTTTATACCGGGTACGAATACCCGGTATTTTGTAAGAACTATATAAGCCTCTTCCAACTTTGGAAGAGGCAAGCTAGTCATTATTTCCTTTTCATAGAAACACATTTTCTCTCTCTAGATATTCTCTCTCATGTGTTTCTCTCTCTAGAAACTAGCCCAATCACAAGAATCATCACCGTGTTATGAAATAAACGATCCTACATCAACTACACAGAAAATCAGGTGGTCACAGTAGAAGAATCCGTGACCCCTGATGGCGGTCCCTTAAATATCTGGTGGTCCCAAATATATTAGTGGCCGCGCCAGTATTAAATAAGTGGGGTGGCGGTTTTTCTAAGGTTAGGGACATAAATTTTCCAGTTTTTCCTGAAAACCAAAAAACATTCTCTATTTTTGGCAGTCAATTCCATTTCTTCATGAAATCATCTAAAAACATAATAATCAATCATATATACTAAGCCATCTAAGATCAATCAAGAATACACATATAGATAGGCAAGTTTGACAAGCACAAACATAGCATAATATTTTAAATATAACTAAAATGTATCAAGGGTGCATGCGAGCATTGGTTTAGGATGATAAAATTGAAAAATCATCCGATGGCAAAGCTAAATTCTCCATACTACGTACTAATTACTAATAACGTAGCAAAAGTTCACACACCTAATTCATAATAGGTTTATAAATAATATAAATAATAAATGTCATAAAGCAATCTCCCCATTCTTACTCCTCATGTTTCTCCACAACATTCTAAGACTTTTGCCGATTGACTTACTCCCACCACGATTGCTTCATCTCATCATTACAGTTGACGGTTGATGATTTCGGTTTGGCAGGTGTAAAATGGTTCAAGGTGAGGATCAATGTTAGGTGGATTTTAAAAGACTTGAGGAACTTAATTGGTTAGTGAATTGACATAACGAATGGCGGAAGGAGTGCTTGCACGCGAGGTCCCTTCGTCATTCCCATCGTCATCATCATCGTTGAGATGAGATGAGGATGGTTGATCGAAGGCGGAAGATGAAGAAGTGGATTGACGACCTCTTCTCGTGCCACGATCCCTTCTTGGTTTTCGCTCTAGTTGAGCGGCAAGAGGAGTCATGACACGATCGTACAAGACATAGGACTCGTTCTTCAACTCGGGATATTCACTAATGATGAAATCAAACAAGCGGGTTAATAGCATACCATAAGGTAGAATCAACCTAGCTTGCTTGGTAACCCACTCCATTCTTTTTTCCATGAAGTAGGCAAGATTGAATTTCTGGAGTTTACAACGCAATAAAGCATATAACAAAGACATGCGGGGACGTGATCCCGATTACCCCCCAAACAGAAAACATTTTCCCGAATTATTTCTTCCAAAGGTTTCAAAGTTGACACAATTTTACGAGTGAGAATTTGATAATTTTGAACCTCAATTTCTTCTTGATGACGAATGCGAGTGACTTGACCTTCTCTATCTTCTCGAACATACGAGATGATATCATCAGGAGAAGGAAGGTTGGTTTGATATGGGCCTTCTGAAGGGGCACCATATACCAACTCATCAAGTGACCATCGGTCACTAAAGACACACGCACCCTCACAAGGGATTATGAGGATTTGAGCAAAGTCTTCAAGACAAAGAGAGTGTTGGGAATTATACATTCCTGACTTAGTACCGTTAGTTATAATAGTTAGTACCGACAGTTATAGTTTGTACTGTTAGTATTAGTTAGTATTAGTTTGTACCGTCAGTACAAAATAGTTAGTACCGTTTAAGAGATATGCTTGAGATATTATAGGAAAAGATATGCATTATCTTTTACGCGTTTTGTAAGTCTGTTAGGGTTTATCCTTGGTGTATAAAAGGAACCCTACGGCATTAGAAAAGATATCTCTCTCACCAAAAAGTAATCTCATAGTTAGTAATCTGTAATCGTTTTAGCAGATTAATACAAAAGTTTAGTTATCAATATTCATTGTTCTTCTTAGCATTATAAGTTAGTTTCCGCATAACTTATAGTGTTCATAGTCATTGTTTCTCCTGTAGTTTGTGTGGATCTATCCATATTGGCTACAACCCTTAACAGGGTAGAAAGATCTATATTGAATTGGGATCTACAAGTGGTATCAGAGCTTGTAGAGAAACTCTGAGTAAGAAGAACTAAAACCCACCAGTTATAAACCTCTACCTTACAAATCTAATCAATGGCTGGATCAGATGATGATATTCCACCACCACCACCACCACAAACACAAACACCAACACAACAAACCCCTCACACTGTCTCAACCATCAAACTCCCTATTCTTAAGAAGGGAGAATATGACATATGGGCCATGAAAATGGAACATTATTTGGCCCATACAGACTATCCTATTTGGGAAGTCATTCAAAGAGGCAATGGTCCTGTGAGTGTCTCAACTGATACAAATGGTGTAATAAAGGTTCTGCCTCCCAAGACTGCAGAAGAAATTTTAGCCAGAGAAAGAAAAGCAAGGACCACCTTGCTTATGGCTTTACCAGAAGATCATCTTGCTAAATTTCACAAAATGACTGATGCAAAAGAGATGTGGGAAGCTATCAAATCTAGATTTGGTGGCAATGATGAATCAAAGAAGATGCAGAAGTATATTCTAAAGCAACAGTTTGAAGGCTTCTCTGTATCAAACTCAGAAGGGCTACATAAAGGCTATGACAGGTTTTAGAGTCTTCTGAGTCAACTAGAGATTCATGGTGCAGGCGTCTCCACTGAAGATGCAAATTAGAAGTTCCTTAGGTCTCTACCTTCTGCCTGGTCTCAAGTTTCCTTAATCATGAGGACCAAGCCAGGAGTGGACAGTCTCAGTTTTGATGATCTGTATAATAATCTTAGAGTCTTTGAATCTGATGTTAAAGGCTCTACTGCATCATCTTCTAGCACGCAGAATGTGGCATTTGTTTCTGAGAACACTAGCAGTACTAATGATGTTAGTACTGCTTATGGTGTTTCTAATTCTTCTGGTCATAATTCACAATGTGAAAATCCTTCATCATACTCCTTCCTTGCTAATCAATCCAGTTGTCCACAATTGGATCATGAGGATTTGGAACAACTTGATGAGTTTGATTTGGAAGAAATGGATTTGAAATGGCAGGTGGCCATGATATCTATGAGAATGAAGAAGTTTTACAAAAAGACAGGAAGAAAGCTGTAATTTGATGCCAAGGAACCGGTTGGTTTTGACAAAACCAAAGTCGAATGATACAATTGTCACAAGACAGGGATTTTGCTAGAGAGTGCAGATCCAAGGGGAATCAAGATAGTAGGAGGAGAGATGCTTTTGGGAATAAAGATAAAGACAATGGGAGGAGATCTGGTAAATAGGAGGAGTCTAAAGCTTTCGTGACTCTTGATGGAGATGGTGTTGATTGGACCAGTCACTTAGAAGATGAGCAATAGAACTATGCTTTGATGGCTTACAGCAGTTCAGGCTCAGACACTAAGGTAACTCCTTGTTCAAAAAAGTGTAAAGAATCTTATGCTAAACTTAAAAAATTATATGATGAACAGAGGGAACAACTTGGTGATGCCAGTATTGAAATTCACTACTCCAAGCTTTAAAGAAAGTAGAAGCACAATTAGTTGGCTCAATCAACAAAATCAACTTTGTATTAAAGAAAAATATTAGGTTTATGAAAATTGATTTAGATGATAAAACTGATTGCTTACATACCATAAGAAACTATTGGCAGAAGCTGAAAAAGAAAAAGAAGAATTAAAAGCTAAAGTAGAAAAATGGCACAACTCTTCTAAAAATATTAATATTTTGCTAAATAGTCAGATGAGTGCTAGGGATTGGGTATGGTAATCAATTGAATAAAAGTGTTTTAAGTTATGAAAATGAAGTTTTCCAAAGTGTGTTTGTTAGTAGGACAAGTGATATAAAAGATAGTCCTGTGAATGATAGATATGCAGATGGGATGCATGTAGTTCCCCCTCTAATGACAGGGATCTGCATCCCTTCTGGACCTGATAAAGAAATAGATAACTCACAATTTACATATGGTCTAAAGAAATCTAAAACTAGTGAATCTAATACTAGAAGCAGTGACTTTAATTCTTGTGAATCCAATTGTAGTGAAGAAACACATGAATCTATGCCTGAACCAGTTGTCAAATGTAACACCCCCATTTTTACATATAGCAGTGGAAGCTAATATGGGGTATTACTTCAAGGTACAACAGTCATAATCATAGA
>BQNB010106032.1:2000-23476 GCA_026074375.1 Tanacetum coccineum | reverse complement strand
GCAAGTCCCTAATTACTCTAGTTTGCGTGTTTTTTGTTGTACTTGTTTCGTTCTTAAACCTCATGATGAGTGTATCAAGTTGTAAGTTATTTCTATCTTGCGTTTCTTTTTAGGTTATGGCAGCGGTCAAAAAGGTTATTATTATTATGATCTGGTTGGTCAAAAATTGTACACTTCACGTCATGTTAAGTTTTTACAACATATTCCCTATTTTTTTGTTCTAGCTAGTTCACATCATATGACTCAATATGAACTCATCAAATTAGACCCTTCTAATGATGAAATTGAACAAACTTTGCCTGTTGTGACTCCTATCATAACAGAAATCCCCCTAAGAAACACCCCCAAGAAATACCTCAAGAAATACCCACAGACATCACTATTGAAACACCAAATGTTACAACCGTTACTCAACCTCCTTCTACGACCAAAGCGTAATTGTAAGTCTACAAAAAAAGATGACTTTGTTTATTCTTGTTATTCTAATTCCTTTTTCTCTTGTATTACCTCAGTACATCCTCTTCATGAGCCTGTGTCGTATAGAGAAGCTGTTTGTGATCTAGTTTGGCAGGTTGCTATGGTTGAGGAACCCGATGCATGCATGACTTAAATGTCGGACTTAGTACCATTTTTAGCTGGCAAGCGTGCTATTGGCTCTCTCTACAAGATTAAAACTAAATCTGATGGGATCATTGAAAGATATAAGGCTCTTCTTGTTGCTAAAGGTTATACTCAAGAGTATGGTATAGATTATGAAGAGACATTTACTCATTTTGCAATAATGACAACGGTAAGAACCTTGATTGTCATTGCTTCTAGTCGTAAATGGAAAATATCTCAATTGGATGTCAAAAATGCTTTTTTGAATGGTGGCGTAAATGAAGAAGTTTTAATGACACCACCTCTTGGTGTCTCTCACAAACCAGGAGAATTTTTCAAGCTCATAAAAGTTCTTTATGGTCTCAAACAGTGACCTCGTGCTTGGTATGAGAAATTTGCTACACTAGTTAGCTCTATTGGTTTTGTCTCTAGCTATCACGATTCCACATTATTTGTTAAACATTGAAGTGTTAGGCGTATACTTTTGTCGTTATATGTTGATGATATGAATATTATTGGGGATGATTGTGCTAGAATTAAATCACTGAAATCGGAGTTAGCTCATCGTTTTGATATGAAGGATTTGGGCTTACTCTGTTATTTTTAGGGTATTGAGGTTGCTTAATCACCAAAAGGATATATTTGTCTCAGTCCAAATATATAATTGATTTATTTGATCATGCAAGAATTACAGACACAATGGTTGAATATATTCCTATTAATACTAAGTCAAAATGAACTCCGACAGATGGTGATCATTTGCCTGACGCAAGTTTGTATCAGACTATTGTGGGTAGTTTGGTTTATCTTACAGTTACATGTCCAGGTATTTCTTATGCAGTTCATATTATTGGTAATTTTGTTTCTATTCCTACATTGGTTTATTGGGATCTTGTTTTACACATTCTTAAATATCTTCAGGGTACTCACTTTTAGACACTTTTATTTCCTTCTACGTCTGCCTTGAACCTGCATGCTTATTTTGATTCTGATTTGGTTGATTCAGTTTCTGGAAAGTCAACTACTTGGTTTTGCATATTTCTTAGCGATTCTCTTATTTTGTGGAAGAGCAAGAAACAATATGTTATTTTTAAATCTTCTACCCAAGCTGAGTACCGAGCTATGGCAGTGACTACTAGTGAGATGGTTTAGTTACATTAGTTTCTTATAGATATGGGTGTTCCTACCAGCCATTCTACTCTATTACATTGTGATAATCATAGTGTTATTCAAATTGTGCATAACTCGACGTTTCATGAACGCACCAAGCATATTGAGATAGATTGCTGATAACGCTTATTTTATACATATTTTTATATGTGTTATCTGTGCTTTTATGTATATATATTAGTTAATTATAAGAACTTTCGATACTTAATAGACTATATTTTCTATTGTAGGTTCATGGTACGTGTTGTGGAAGAAAACAAAAGAAAACACGAAGATACGAAGCTTAAACGAAGAAGTAAACTCAAGTTAAAGATCTCACGACACCTATCCACTGTTTTGGCCATAACTCGGTCATACGAACTCCGTTTGACATGATTCAAATGGCCACGGAAAGGGATCTCAATTATCTACAACCTAGAAAAAAGGTCAAGAGCTGTAAATGCCCTAAGTATGCCGCACTTGTAAAAAGTGAGGCGCACTTTTCATCATTCCAAAGTACAACGCACAATAATTAAAGTGTGGCGGTTTTCGCTCACCAGAATGCCTATAAAAAGCCTTCTTGGATCTCTCATTTCATATATTCTCACACACATCAATCTATTTCGTGTATACCACTTATAATAGGGATTTTTGGTGATAAAGGCCTAGTATGTGCTTAAATACACATACTTTTTACCTAATAAAAGGAGCTAAAAAGACCAATAATGACCAATAAATACAGAATAATGCATTGTGTTCGTTTGTATTGTGAATTGTGTCTTGCAGGTAATGGATATTGCACTAAAGGACAAAAATAAAGCAAAACAGACAAAATCGAGCACGGGAATGGAAAGAGTATGAGAAATCAAAGCCGAAGGCGAATTTATCTTAAGTCTTAACCAAATCCAATCCTGTTAATCCTTTAACCCTAAAACACCCTAAATCTATTACAAAGTTAGTCCTTGGGGACTAACACCATTAGTCCTTTTCAATTGCACTATTAGTCCTTATCCTTAAAAGAATTTAACTCCCGTTAACCCTATATCCCTTAACCCGGCCCAACATAGTTATAAAAAGCCCAAACCATTATCCACCTTATAACTCCCTGGTCAAACATAAAACGCGCCCAAATCAAACATCACTGTTCACCCTTCGTCCCAAAATTCACACTGACACCCAATTAACCTAGCTCAAATGAAAATTAACCCTTCTAGATGAAAATGACGCAAGAAGTGATGTTTTTGGCCTGCCAAGTTGGCAATCCCAAGGACAATGATTGGGTAATGATGTGTGGCATCAAATCAAGGGCCAAGATGATTGCGTGGGAATTAATCAAGATTGAAGGGACGAGATTGAAGATAGAGGAGCATCTTAGGGTTCTGGATCCTTCCCTTCATCACTATATAAAGAGGAGGCCTCACACATACAAGGGGTGTCTTATTTTTTGAAGCTTATTGTCTAGTTTTAGCTTATTATTCTTAAGTTGTATTTTCTTTTTCAAGTATTGTAAACTTTTATGAAATAATAAAATTTGAGTTTCATTAAGATTCCAGTTTGATTTACAGTTTTTTGTTTGAAACTGGTTAAATAAGCTCTTAATAAGCTAAAGTTGTCACTAAAGCATACATAAGCTTACACAAGCTTATTTGAGCCCTTGTTCCATTGGTTGTAAGAATTGGTATGGTTTTGAGCTTAATGGATGATAAGCCAATTATGGATGGGCTTATGTGTTTACTAGCTTATCTCTAATAAACTAGAGCTAGTAGAATAAGCTCTAAAGAGCATTTCAGTCCATATTTAGCTGGGACAAAAAGGTACTCTTCATTTTTCTTTTGTAGCTTATCTTCTATATTAGTTTTGTAGTTTGCTTATTTTGCTTTTTACTGCTTATTAATTTATTATTGCTTATTTTTCTATTGTTAGCTTATTATGTGTGGTTTCAAGTTTTGAATAAAGCTAGATTTGAGTCTTTGTGTTTAAAACTGTCTTAAGTTTGGTTAATTGCTTTATCTCATAGCTTGTTAGATAGGCTTATTTGTCCATTTCTTAAGCTTAATTTTCATCTAATAGCTTAAGTCTTAGTCTGTCTTATCAGTTTGAAGCTTATTAAAGTCTGTTTTGAGTTTAAATATGGTTTTCAATCTTATTAAGGGGTGTTTGGCACAAGCAGTACTAACATAGGTTAGTACTATTTGGTTGCCTTGTATCCTTTAAAACAGATTTGATAAGCTTAAACTAAGCTTATAAACTAGCTTTCATAAGTTTTAAAGGGTTAAAGTTTCTTTTCAAAGATTTATATACCCATGGCTTAAATCTGTGGTTAGATAGTTTTAAATTCAGCTTATTTGTTTGAGATTTGATTAAGGGCTTTTAGGTGATGTTTTCCTGCTTGTTTTAGGCTTTAATGAAGTAGAAAGAGTAGGTTTAGTTATTACATGTGCAAGTTTAATTAGTATCACAATCTGTCTTTGTGTTTTACTTCATTTTCAGAGCTTAAAATCAGTTTTTCAATTGCAAATTTAGGTTAGATTAAGGTTGTTTATAGGTCTGAAATTCATAATATAAGTTCATTGGTTAGTAAGATTAATCTATTTAAGCTTTTTGAGTTTTCACATTAGCTTTTTCTAGCTTTAATTTAGGCATGCAGTTAGTATTTGTGCCTTTTAGAAAAACTTTAAAAAGTCTAAAAATATAGTTAATAACTTAAACTGCCTATTTCATTAGCTTTTTCTAGCTTATTTAGAGTTCCAAAATTTGTGTTTTTAGCTTATTATAGTAGCTTATAGTTCAAATTTGATCTGTTTTTAGGTTTTGAGATCTAGCTTTTTTGGTTTTCTAGCTTAAAATTGGATAAAAAAGTGCTCCTCAATCTGTTTGCATAGCTTATCTCAATAACTGCTTATTTGATGTTCTATGCTTAGGGCTTTATTGAGTTGCTTAAATGTTTTTTAGTTTTTGCTATATTAAGATAAGTTTAAGGCAATGTACCATTTGGCTAGGGGTTCAACTTTTTCAAGGCTATAAGCTATTTCAGTTTAAGGGAAAAGCTTTTATGTCAGTATTTTCGTGCCTCTTTCGAAAGCTCTTTCTGCTTATTTTTTTAGCTTATTTGTGAGTTTTAGAAAAAGTCATTTCACAAAAAGTTCTTATTTTAGTGGTATAAAGCTTTTCCAAAAAGAAAATTTCAAAAATAAAAACATTAGGAGTATAGGGAAGTCCCAGGCTCGAACCCAGGACCTCAACCTTAACTCCCAACGTTTTAAACACCACACTCTGCTACCGTCACTGCCCTTGGGACTTTTCTGTCATATGTTGCAACAATTATCCTTTTAACCTTTGTTTTCAGTTTGTGCTTATAAGCTTATTCAGCTGATTAGCAGCTTAATAAAAGGGCTTATCTGATTTTTCTTTTTACCATTTTCTTAGTAATAGTTTAAAGTACTTTTAGTAATTTTTTTAGATTTTTATAAATTAGTTTAGTAATTTTAATTAATTTTCTAGATTAAATAGTTTTTAATTCATAATAAATAAAATAAAAATCAAAAAAATATAATTCTTTTTCTGAAATTTATTTTAAGTCATTTAGGATTTATAAAAATTAAATTTGCATTTGTAGGGCTTAATTTTGATAATTTAGGTTTTTAGAGTGCTTTTTTAGAATCCCGTTATTGTTTTCGTGCTTATTTTGTAATTGCTTTAATTGTTCATTGTCTTTGCATTATATTTGTTAGAATTAGAAAACCAAATTAAAATCTTAAAATATTCAAATCACGCGATCACGAACTTAACCTCGATTTTCAATTCGCACCTCGTCGGGATACGACTCGGGAAGGTTTTGAATTTTACTTTGGATAAAAGTAATCTTCTAGAATCCTCACAGAATTCTTATCTTATACTATTATTGCTATTGGGTAATTAGAATATATATTTAAGTATATATAGGCTAAGTAACTAAGAATCAATTTTTGGCGCCGCTGCCGGGGAGGTGTGTGCGAATATCGTGTTGAAGCTTGAAGATTAGTGTTTTGAAGACCCTTCCTCGTGAAGTTATCATTTTATTTTCTTTTATATAAAACTTTAAAAAATACAAAAATATTTTATTTTTCTCAATTTATTTTCGTAGATTTATTAGAAAAAAAAATCAAAAATACTTTTCCTAAAGTATTTCAAAAACCAATTTTTTTTTAAAAAACAACAAAAACAACCGTTGTGTCACTTGTGAAATTGGCTCACCTTTAGATTACAAACTTTAAGAGAGGTTTAAGGAGGGTTGATCCTACGAACTTCGACCCGAAAGGAGAAGGTTTTTAAAACGCTTCGCGCTTACCCGCTCCTCCGCTTCTTTGTGCATTTTCTAAAGAGCTACCTTACACTTGTTCGATTATCGGTTACAAAAATATTTTTCTTAATTTTGTTTTTAGTGTATGCAAACTCGCTCTTCTTCAAAATTTGTTGGTGAACCTTCTACAAATCCTACTTCTATGAATCCGAAACGTCGTAATCGTAGACGTTCTATACAAAGAGTCGAACCGTTTTCTCTTGTAGAGACTCCCGTAGTTACGATGGCCGATCAACGTACTATGGCGGAATTACTCCGTGCACCCACCGAGGGTTATGCGGAGGCAATCGTAGTACCACCCATTCCCGCTGAGCATTTCGAGCTCAAGCATAGTCTAATCAATCTTGTAACTTCAAAACAATTCTTCGGTTTTGAGAAAGAAGATCCTCATGCTCATATTCGATATTTTAACAAGATTACTTCTACGTTGAAGTACAAAGATGTGCCCGAGACATCGATTAAGCTTATGCTTTTTCCATTTTCTATCGATGGTCCAGCCCGGATTTGGCTCGACAAAGAACCTCCTCGTTCTATTCTCACTTGGGACGATCTTGTGTCCAAGTTTATTAACCATTTCTTTCCTCCCTCAAAAACAACAAATCTCCGGAATGAAATTTCAAATTTTCATCAAAAGTTTGAAGAAACGTTTAGTGAGGCATGGGACCGATTCAAGGATCTCCTTCGAGCATGCCCCCATCACGTTTTTACCGAATTTCATCAACTCGATACCTTCTACAATGGTTTAAACCCATCCGATCAAGATTCTTTAAATTTTGCCGCCGGTGGAAATTTTTTGGAAAGAAGTGCACAAGATGTGTTGAAAATCATTGAAAACAAATCAAAAGTTTGTAATTCAAGAAACAAACTGATTATTTCTCAAGTGAAAGCAAGTAATGTTGATTCTTCTGAGATAGCTAGTGCCGTAGCTAGTGTCGTGACTAGTGCCATGACCGTGATGTTTAAACAACATCAAGTAACCCTAGCTCCATCTTCCATAAAAGCTGTTGAGGAATCGTGTGTTACTTGTGGCGGTGCTCATTCTTACCGATAGTGTCCTGCCACTGATGGCAACACTTTTTCGGGCTATCAAGACAATATTCAAGGATATGTTTCAGCAGCAGCCGTAAACTATAATCAAGGAAATACCGGATACCGTCCTCAAAATGTAGCTAACCAAATTCGACCATCAGGTTTTGCTCAACCTAATGTGCAAAATAATCAAAACTGGTACAATCAAGGTTACAATCAAAATAGAGGAATTAATCAAGGAAACCAAAATTATCAAGCTCCGGCTTATCAAGCCCCGATTCATCAACCACAAGTTGTGACGACTAGTGATTTCTCGAACTACATAAAGGCAAATGATGCGGTAATGAAAAACATGCAAACTCAAATGACCTCTTTAACAAATTCTAACATCGAGCTTAAGAACATGTTTGGTCAATTCATGAAAATGAATACCGCTTCTACTTCGGGTTCGGGTTCACTTCCTAGCAACACCATTGCTAACCCGAGAGGTGATTTGAAAGCAATCATCACCCAAAGTAGCATTTATTATGATGGACCCCTAATTCTACCCCCGTCTTCTTCTCTTCCTAAGGTGGTGCTAGGGGAACCCGAGGTGACAAAGGATACGATGCTTCCAAGTACCAAAAAAATCCAACCTCCGGTAGTCCAAATTTAAGCTCTAATTAATAAGCCCGTTGTTGCTCCTAAGTCTAAACCGTCTATACCTTATCCTTCAAGAGCCAACAAACAAAAGCTCCATGAAAAAGATGACAATCTCGCTTTGAAATTTGTTGAAATTTTTAGGGAATTATGTAGAGAATCGATTAGCCTATCTAGGATATAATAACATTGAATAACATAATATGCAGCGGAATAAATAAGAACATCAATGTTACTTCAAGGTTTTCTTTATTCACTATATCCCCAAGATCAAATGATCCTTGGAGCTATACTAACTAATACATAGATGTCTATAATACAACTCTAAAACATCTACTAACTATTAGACTCTTAACTTCGAGGAAGATCTAACTATGATGGATATTCGAAAACTAGACGCCATCTAAAACCTTTAAATATAGGGTTTTACAAAGAAAAACCTAGCTTGCAATATAGAAAGCTAACTTAATTTTGTATTAGTAAGCTAATCTAAACCTCAACTTTATCTTTGATATTCTTATGAACTTATTACAATGTTATCCATTCATGAAAATCTTTCGAGCTTTTAATACCTTCCATATATATAAATAACCCAAAGTGTCACATAATCCCTGTTGTTACTCATTCATCTTCAATTTTGCATATGTAATTTGTAATCATCAAATTGAGATCCCGAACAAAGTTACATTTCGAGCTCATCGCGATTCTTCTTCTACATATAACAACAAATTCTGTCTTTAAATGTTTAAAAGTCTCCTTAATAGCATAGAAAAATAGTTTTGACTTATCCAAAACACCGATAAATGAGAATTTGTTCGAAGGGTTTATCCCTGAAAACGTTGCATGAAAAACCTTGAAGACCCTTGACAATTTTTACTTATTCCTTGTGATTTTTCTGGTAGTTAGTTGAATCTTTAGCCTTGGTCCCGATCATGTGCAAGATCACTTTATGCCTCCCTTTCCACTAGCGAAAAAAGAACTACCAAAGTGTCATATTAATCCTTTGTTGTTCATTCGTCTTCATTTATGCATATGTCAAATATTGTAATCATCAAATATTAGATCCCAACAATCTCTCCTCCTATTTGTATAATTACATAAAACAATCTTCATGTGAATGAAACAATCTTCAAATGTCTTCCCCTAGACTTACGATCATCTTGAAACATGCACCCACACAATAAATAAGCTGCAAATCATATAACTTATAGTCTTCTTTCCCCTTTTTGTAGATGTTAACATTTAATCAATAAGCTTCCCCTTCGAAACCAATATGTTAACCATATCTTGAATCTCACTCTGTAGGCTCTCGGAAGATGACACGATAAAGAAAACTAATTAAAAAACGAATTTTATGCAAGATGTAGTAATCCACCCAAAACTTGTGTCTATGTCTTGCACTATCCACGATGCGATCAAACTTATAATAAATTTGTAAATATAAGTAACGCGCAACCTCTATGACAAAAACCATCATCTTCTATAAGACACATATCTAAGTGGAATATCAAATTTTGAGCACATTGACACCATAAGAAAAATCACACACACCCTGCTAGATTTATTGACAAGTCTTCGGTCACAACCATTGTACAAGCCACAAACAAGTTCTATCTTTAAAAGTCCAATGTCCTGCTCATCACACGACTTTAAGATATGGATAGAAACCACGCATATGTGAAACTCAACTACAAACATCAGAAAAAGCAATATTTCAATTGTCTTTGTACAATGCACATCTCCAAATAATCTCAAAAACACGATCCATAAAAAATCAATAAAGTAATAAACTATTATAGGAAAATAGTTCGTATCGAGATCCAAACGCGTCTGTTGTCACCAAGTTTGAACAAAGCTAGCAGTACAAAAGTCCCCTCCTGTCAATTATAACAAATCAAAACACATATCAGATACTGAAGTGAAAACGCTAGCGGCACAACCATGCCAAAAATCAACCACAAGCTTTCAGTTCCTGTTAGAAGGAATATTAGTCACAAACGTCATTCGACCTGTTGCGAACTGTTGCTAATCTGTCACATATGTTGGATGTCTCCTTCCTCCCATGCTATTAGAGTGACACTTTATCTATATACTGAGTCATTGTACTGATGTGTCACTAATCCTGGCAATAACAAACCTTGGGTCAGTACATATTATTTTAACATACGAGCAGCAAAATTAAAATTTAAATTGTCATTAATCCCAAATTAATATTCAGACCCACGTTTATATTCAAGCCCATTCATATTTTGTGTAGTCATTATGCCAACAGTCCAAAACTAACATCATAAATATAATAAACTAGTCAGCACTAATCTCGTATCATAATCATAATCTAGTCATTAAGCACATATCTTCTCCATACCATCTACCGTAGCCCAGCGCGAGCAGCGAGCAGGGATACACAACAAGTATTCTCATAATGAAACATACATACACATTCCTAAATAATTAGGAACCCAAAACTGACATCTTATTCCATAAATTTATGTGCATCATTCCATAATATACTCATACACACTAGAAATATAATCAAGCCACACTTTACACATCGCTAGCTCTTTATTCAGCCTTACCCATACACCATCATCACTAACAGCAACATAAAACAATCCCAAGCATCCTGATAAAATCTAATATCTGTGAAAGCTATCCGATACATTTGGACCTCCATTATCGTGAAAAAACATCAAAGCGACAATAAATGAAAAGAAGATTCCACAAAGCGTGCGACCATCCAGAACGAACCCAGCCGAAAAACCCAACAAGACGTCAAAATCCAATCCACCAGACCATAGCCATCATCCCTCCATCTGTCAAACCCCCAGGTAATATACAATGCATATACACTACTCTATCTTAATTCTCACAATAAGACACCCAGACAGAACATGACTAACAAGAAAAGAACAAACAAAAAAAAAAAAAAACTAAACATATATAAGTTACCACACAAATCCACCAATGAACCTACATCAGATCAGTCATCAAACTAAACGAACTCACAATCCCGCCAAACATCCCACACCCCCGATACAACCCCCACCCACACCCCATTCCCCCTGGATTGAAATTATTAAGAACCACCGCCCTTCCAACATACCCACCACCCCACCAACCCCAGCACCCACACCAACGAAATAACCTACGCCCCCGCACACACTCGCACCCCAACTTTATCTACTGCTCCACCCAAAACCACCAAAACCCAATCCCAATAACTCACAAACCCCCCACCACCCTCTAATTACCTCATCAAACCGTATTCCCCGGAAACCAACGATCTCCTCTCCCACATCCAAAAACCGCCGATCAGACCCGAGCCTAGTCCAATGCTGACAGAAGAGGGACATAACCCAATAGCGCTAACAAGTACAATCAATGTAATGAGCCAAGCACCGCTAAAGCCCCATCTTAGGCTAGATTGACTAATCCTCCGGCTGCTTACGGCTCGAATGGGGACAATAATGACTGAAAAGCTATCTCAACTTCCAGAATCCAAACATTAATATTCACAAAAAGCGACAGGCTCACACTAGCATTACCCAAGAAGACAAAACTAACTCTATCTGCGTTCGTTTTAACAAATAACGTTAAACTACCCCGAAACGCATCTCCTACCGCAAAAACTCAACAATGTCCAAACTCCTAAATCTCTCCCCTCATCGGTCAAGGGTTTTTTCTATCAAATACCAGAGTTTAATAAGTTGGAAAAAAAGGACGATAGCCTACTAACCACTACCCTTGCATAATGCACAAACACCATTGAATAAAAAAAATCCGGGCGTCATCCGATCTAACTACATCCTTGAGCAACTCGTCCAGCCAACATGCACTATAGTAAATCCACCTACTCCTCCCGGAACCTATACAACATGGTATTGGGTTTTCTATGGTTTCTATAGTCGGTAAAAATTAATAAAGACGTCCAAAATAAGACCAATTAAGTAGGATGCTAGGTATCGAATGAACAAGTAAAATTGGGTAAGGTTAAATCATCACTCAAACGTTTTCTAAGTAAAACACAAGTTAATGTCACTTTACGAGTAATTTAACTAAATGCTCATTATTTTAACTAGTTTTTAACCTAATTGAGTGCCAAAAAGCCCAATAGGCCCAATTATAAGCCCATAAGTAATTTGCGGTCTATTTCTAATGGTACCATGACCACTATTTTAATGGTCCATGACCAGGCCTTAGTTCAAATATTAGGCCCAAGTGGGTTGGGCCCAATGCTAAGCCCAATGGGTCTTTTAAATATAATTAGTGTATTTGGGTCTAGTGGCCCATTTAAGTCTTATGGCTTATTTTAAGTTTATGTGTATAACTTGTATAAATTTTTCGGGTTTTCGAGGTTGATATAAGTTTAAGGTCAGTAGGTTCATTATATAAAAACTCCCAAAAGTGGGTCCTACCACCTCGGGTTTTTGTCGCAAAACGCTTTACAAACTTTTAGTATGGTTATAGACGTAAAAGTTTTATATAGGTTTATGTTTATAAAAATAGTTATATCTCTTTAACCATAAATAATGTACTTATAATATTTACATTTCTAGTTTCATATTTAAGTGTACATTATAGATTATAAGTTATTTCTATACTTTATTTTGAGTGGACATATACTTAAAGTCATTTCTTTATACAAAAGTCAATTTAGCATTTTTGGCTGAAAACTCACTTTTACCATTTTTGACGCCATTTTCAAACCATAATGAATTGGTTGATCATCCAATTGGTCCAGTATCTACATGATTTTATCTACCTCTCATAGTTTTAGCTTTTTACTTAATTCGGAGTGCAATCATGACCTTTTATGCATTCTGTCCAGCAAGGTCAGAATTGACTACTTTTGGTAAAAAGGTCATATCTCATGCAATTTTTACATTCAAGTGTTGATCCAAATTGCTACTAGCTCATAAAACAATTGTCCACAACTTAGATAAGTCAAATCAATTATTTATCACACTCAAAAATGTAAAACTTTCTGTTTACTTCTGCCATAATTTTTCTAATGATTTCCACCATGTTTTAAGCTAGGTTTAACCATTTTTAACCTAATCTATTACACACAAAACCCCAATAACTCTTGATCATCATATACATCATATTTACAATTACATTTATAAATGAAATACAAGAAAATACAAGAATAATAAAAATAAGTAAAGATTTATACCCACAAAAATGATGTAAGTGATGATTATCACCCAAAACCAAATGACTCCTTTACACCAAGTCTTGAATCTTTACCCAAATGTTTTTGACACCACTTTATTATGACCCAAATGACTCCATAAAATCTTCAATGACTTCAGCCCCAAAATATATATAAACTTCCTTGAAAACACCCTTTAATCACTTCAAAAAGTATAGGAAACCATACTAGGTAGTCATATTCACTAGTAGGTTATTATTTGATTAGTAAAAACTTGATGGAAATGGTTTAAGGGGTGATAAATTCGGCAAAAAGGAGAGAAACAAGAGATGTGTGTGTAAAGTTTTGGTAAACTATGGGAGGCAATGTAGATGTAGATGGTTTTGTATGACTAGTACATGCAATGGACTAGGACAAATGTCCTAGTCTTGCCCTTCTCCATTTGCCACGCCACCCTTGAGGTGGTTGTGATGAGTTTTGTGTTTAACTTGTAGTTGCAGGTGTTGTTTGAATGTTCAATGGAGGTGTATCTGCAGCAACGGTTGTTGAAGTAGATAGAGTTGTGTGTTTTTGTTGACGTTGATTAGGTGCATCAGCAGTAGTTATAGCGGAAGTCTTTGATATAACTTGAGTAGTTCCATTGAGTAATTCATCGAACATCGGGCTAAATAGCAAATCCAGCTCATTTGACGTTGTTACTGTCTCAGCTGTCTGAGAAACATTTTCTTGACTTTGGGGACCAGGACGTAAATTGTCATGTTCAAGTGCCGTCGTTAGACATTGTGGAACGGGGTCAGAACTGACGTGATCTGATGCCATTTAAGGCAATTCGTCAAAATTAACATGAATGGTTTCGACTATCACTCTTGTTCTCTTTTTATATACCCGATATTCTCTTGACTGAGTAGAATACCCTACAAAAATACATGCATCACCTTTTTCCTTCATTTTGTCAAGATTTTCACCATCTCTGACGATGTAGCAAAGAGAGCCAAAAATGTGAAAGAATATACCAGACGGTTTTTAGCCATTGATGATGTGGTAAGGTATTTTCTCATGTTGAGGAATTACGAGAGAACGGTTCTGAGTAAAACATGTTGTTGCAATTGCTTCAGCTCAAAAGTACAGAGGAACTTTAGCGGCGCTTAGCATTGTTCGAGCAGCCTCAATAAGAGTATGGTTCCGTCTTTCGACAACGCCATTTTATTCAGGTGTTCGAGCAACGGACGTTTCGTGTCTTATACCTTTTGTTGCAAAGTATGCTTGAAGAGTTTTATTCAAGAATTTTGTGCCTTTGTCAGTTCGAATTGTTCTAGCTTGAGCATGAAGTCCTCTTTGGACAAGTCTGAGGAAAGCAATGAGAACTTCAGGTGTTTCGTCTTTGGATCTCAAGAAGTGAGTCCAAGTATATCTAGAGTAGTCATCAATAATTACGAGAACATATTTCTTTCCATTAATACTTTCTACCCGCATGGGACCACATAAGTCCATGTGTAGAAGTTGTAACCGTCTTTTTGAGCTCGGGGTAGTCTTTGTGTGAAAAGACTTTCGTTTGGCTTTCCCTAACTCACAAGAAGAACAAAGATGATCTTTGACGAATTTTAATTTGGGAAGGCCAGTCACAATATCATACTTCGAAAGCAAGTTGATGGTATCAAAGTTTAGATGTGAGAGACGACGATGCCATAACCATGCTTGTGACGATGAAGCTTTAGCCATTAAGCAAATTGGATTGGGAGTAGATGTGTCTTGAAGAGTGATGGAATACAGATCTGTGCCACGAGAACCTGTGAGAAGATCATTTCCCTTCAAATCACGGATATAACATGTAGACTTCTGAAAAGCAACTTCCAAATCCGCATCACAGAATTGACCAACAGAGAATAAATTATGATTCAGCCCTTCGACGTAATAAACCCTTTTGATAGTGATATTTCCTTGAACCAGATCTCCATAACCAAGAATCGGTGCAATTTGATCATTTCCAAACTTCACCGTACCCAGAAATTTCTCCACAAAATTACTTAGAAGCTTGAGATTTCCCGTCATGTGCTTTGAGCACCCAGAGTCGACGATGAATAGAATTATCTCTACGAGCTGCAAAAGAATTAGAAGACAATGGAGTATTTGACATAGTGGAACACCTAGGAGTCATAGTTTCCATAATATTAGCAGTTCTAGATGCATTTCCTAGAGGCATACTAACATTTGTGTTGACATTTACTATTGTGGACTTAGGTTTCCATTTGTATTCGGATGGTGTAAACTTAGGATACCACCAACTACATGTCTTGCTAACTTGCTCATATAGCTTCCTAGTTATGTATCTAGGTTTCTGGTTAGTGGATTTTGAAGCAACTGTTCTCTTAAAGGGTGTTGCAACAGATTGGTTCACTATTTGTTTGTGTTCTCTAGTACTAATATCATGATTGTCATTCAGCACATATTTTCCACAAGTAACACAAACAAAGTTTACATTTGAGGTCTTAGCATTCAAACTATCATTACACGCAGTTACAAACATTTTATTATTTGAAAACTTAAAATTCCTACGGTGGTCTTCTACTTCTTATTTCTTCCCTTGACTATTGTTAGGCACGACTCTATCTTCTAGTTGATTGCTCTTAAGCTGTGGTCTGCTAACACTAGTAGTGGGAATTACTCCTGTAGAGAAAGACACGCGTTTGTTAGTTTTCTTAATGTCTTGAGGCAACTGTGGTGTTCTAGTTTGATTAGGCTTTGTGTGCACTTTATACATTCCTAGAGCAATTACATTTGTGTTCTTTAAAATTGTTATCAAATTCTGAGGCAAAATCTGTGCAGTGACTGGTTTTGAAAAATCATTGGACACATTATTTATGGTAACTGACTTTGACTTTGAGAAATCTGTCTTTGCAAGAGAATCTGAAAAAGTAGCTGGTTTACCTAAAATTGATTGTCTGTGACTTTTAAAAGCATTCGGTTGTGGAATGACTGATGATTTTTCAAACTTAGTTTCCATAGATTTTCCTTTCATCTTTTCTATGAGTTTCTTCAACTCACTTATTGCAATTCCTTTGTCTTATAATTAAGCTTTCAAGTCTTGAATTTCAAAATATTGTTCACGTTCTTTTAGAAATACGTTTGACTAATTTTCTTTGAAAGATTTTTCATTTTTTATATGTTCTTTACATTGTTGTAAAGCAAGTTCAAGATTAATCGCATGTTTCTGAAGTGCTTCAAAACTCTTTGACATTGTTCTACTTTTTGAAAGTTTTTTTTCAAGACGTTCACATTTTTCCAAGGCTTCTAGATAATCACATTGCAAATTAGTAACTTCATCCATTTTAGTGTACACACCAAGTATTGCATTCATGTGATCAGCATAGTAATATTCCCTTGAAAGTCGATTGATTTCATTTAAAAACTTTGTTTTTTGAGTGTCCAGTTGAGATTTGAGAGAGTCTACTTCATGTTCAAGAGAATTAAAGTATCTCAAATCAGCAACCATTTCCTCTTTCAAACACAAGTGAAATTTTTCTAATTCAGCATTGATTCTTCTAATTTGGGGGCAAAAATTTCCTTCGATTGTAGTTTGAATGAATGGATCTATGTGACCAAAATATGTTCTTTTAGCGATTGTTTATTTGCCATGTTCCAAATCATCAAAAATCGTGTCAACACTTCTTTTAATTTTGAAAAGTTCTTTAGAGCTTTTACACTTTTGATCTCACGGAATGGATTCATCCATTCATTTTTCTAACAAAGTTGTTTGTTTATTAAAAGACTCTTTGAAAATTTCATTATTAGCAGACGTATGACTCATTTTTGACTCTTTTGAAAAATATTGTTGTTCAGGCGACTTTTCACATTGTGGAACGAACAAATCATAAAGATTATTCAACTGGTCATAATCAAAAGGTCTGATTAAAGCGCTTAATTTTGATCGACTTTCTTTGTCAAGACGAATCGTTTCGTCAGATTCAGGGGCTAACATTAATGCAAGATTATCATTATAGCAACTTATATCATATAGACGATGATTCGCTCTTTGAGCTTTCTTGAGGAACTCAGGTTTTGCAAAACTCGATTTACAATTACGATTAAGCATATTCATTGTTTGAACAAATTGACCGGTTTTATATACAATATCATCCAAAACCTTGACTTTGTTTTCTAAAGCAATGACCTTATCAAGTTCTTTGTCTTCAAGAGTTTTGTAAAACTTAATCTGAGCCTCTTTTTCTTGTGACATGATGGAGATGGTTTCTTGATGTGCAAAAAGCTCCTTTTTTATATCTGAAATCGTTTGATTTAAATCATTTATCTTTCGAGTATATTCATTGGATGATTTTTCAGATTTTATTTTGTATGACATTAAATCCCCTTTAGCTTTTGCATAATTGATTGTCACCTTTGACGCATAATTCACATCATGATACTTATCAAGTTCTGCTTGGAACTTCATAAGGTTATTGAACATCAACTGATGTGACAACTGTGCTTTGAGGAGGTTAGTCAAACCGTTAGTATGGACTTGAACATCATTATGTGTTATAGTAATTATGTGGTTATGTGATTCTATGTGAGTTGGTTATCAATCTGTGAGCATAATTCAAAAGCAGTTAAACATGAAAAATAAAGAGCAGAAAACCATAAAAAATTGTCTTGTCATGTTATAAAGTGAGTAAAACTGCCGAAAAAAGTACGGAAGATAAACTATAAAGTTTGACAAGTAAAAAAAGTAAAAGAAAAAAGATACGAAACAAAAAAAGAGTTTACTAAATAAATGCTCCTTGTGGTTTGCTAGGGGTAAATTATTAACGGGTTTCAGTTTATTTTTCTTTTTTGTCTTGAATCCAGTCACTGTGGTTTTGACATGTTACGGATCGAGTCATTTTGACATGAAATGACCAAAATACGCTCACCTAAAATGTATATAAAAGGATAAAGGTAGTGGTA
This sequence comes from Tanacetum coccineum, assembly GCA_026074375.1. Taxonomy (NCBI): domain Eukaryota; kingdom Viridiplantae; phylum Streptophyta; class Magnoliopsida; order Asterales; family Asteraceae; genus Tanacetum; species Tanacetum coccineum. Next base: position 5,624 of record BQNB010106032.1, on the reverse strand, counting down.
TTTTGGTCATTTCATTTTTATTTAACACGGCTAAATTTAACAGAATTAGGCAAATTTGACTGAATCCGAGACATGTTAAAACCACAGTGACTGGGTCTGATTCGAAAATGAAAAATGAACCGAATTCGTAATACCCGACAAACACATGAACCATTTATGTAGTTGACTCTAAAACGACTAATAAGAGGTAGAAGTAGTGTTGGGAATTAAGGGCTTTTACAACTTTGTACTTGCTTGTTCAACCTAAGTACTGGCCTTAGTACTGTCAAGCCTTAGTTAGTACGTCCCTGTACAAAATTTGGTTATACTGGAGTCATTTATTATTAGATGTTAGTTAGTAATATTTGATATATAGTGTAGTAACTGCTAAAGTGATAATGCATAAGTTATATTAGGAACTAGATATGGCATGATCACCTTGACGCGTTTTTAAGCCCTTATTTTAAGGTTTCCTTGTTGTATAAAAGGGAACCCTAACCCTACGGCATAGATCTAGATATCCACAAAGCTTTGTCATATTAGTATTCATTGGGGTTTGCATATCAATCATAAGTTAATATTCATAGCTATTTTTGTAATTTCAAAAAGTGATTTTCAATATATTGATAAAGGTTTTAGTAAAATCTTTTTTTTAAAAAAACTGTTTCATTGTTCTTTTAGTATTGCAAACTAGATTACCGTATAGTTTATGATATACTCTTCTCAAATCTTAGTTTTCTACTATAGTTGTCTTGGATCTATCACAATATAAACTAAGCTTAACAAGCTAAGTAAGATCTGTCAAGAATTGATCAACACAAGTGTTATCCCAAGGCTCTGAGATTGCAAGAACAACTTTGATGAAGAAGAAAAGGCAAAGGATAGACGAGTTCATGAAGAAGCTAGCACTTTCAATGCTGAAGAAATAGGATAACATACAAGCTCAAATTGAAGCTGATGAAGAGTTAGCACACATGTTACAAGCACAAGAAAGAGAAAGATACTCTGAAGCTGACAAGGCAAGATTACTTGTAGAGCTTATAAATGAAAGAAAGAGAAAATTTACCCAACAAAGAGCTGAAACAAAGACGAAACAACCCGTGACTCAAGGGTCAACAAAGGACTTACAGTTAGATATATTATATCAAGAATATGGAAGTCACACTCTACAACAATTGAAGAAACTTTCCTTTGATGAAGTCAAGGAGTTATTTGAGACCACAATGAAGAGGGTAAATACTTTTACTCTAATGGAGAGTGATGATACAGTTCCTAAAGTTGTCGTTTGAGAAAGCCTCAAAGATAGTGATGTTGAATAAGACTTAATCAAGAAAGATCAAAGAGACAAAGATAGAAGAAGGCTCCAGAACCATCTGAAGAATCCAAAGATGAACTATCTCAAACAACTACAACAGCTAATATTATTTTTTTAAAGAAGGGATGAATGTTGAAGCCCTACAAACCAAATAACTAATCATTGACTGGGAAGTTTACACTGAAGACTCAAGAAAGTATTGGAAGACCATCAGAGTAGGTAATCACACAGAGGTATATCAGATCTTTGAAGATATGTTAAAGAATTTTGAACGGGGTGATCCTAGTCAAACTATGAGTCTAGGTTCATGGAAAGATTCAACTCAATAGAACATACCTTGAATATAAATGAAAGCAGAAAACTTCGTATGAGTTTTGAAGAGGTTGTTTGAACCAGATGATGATGATACTCTATGGAAGCTTCAAAGGTATATGCATGATCCTTTAAAATGGAGGTTATATGATACATGTGTTGTTCATCATGTGTCTACAGAGAGAGGACATGATATTTTCATGCTGGTTGAGAAAGATTATCCATTGACAAGAGCACTTATGACTGCATGTCTATTTCCTCGCTAATTTTTTGCTATATGTATATGTCCACTTGTCTACTAACTTTGTTTTGTAGCACGACAATATCTTGATTCCTTGGTTCCCCAAATAATGGGGAGCATACACTGAGGGGGAGCACTTGCAAGCGCTCTACTCATTTATATTGCATCGAACTTCTTGAGCATCGATGGTAATTTATTTGATCCATGGATCCGTTAGAGTCGATATACAAGGAATGATATTATCATAGGGACGTAATGAGCAAGGGGGAGCTAGGAGATATGTGGGTTAATAGTATGGAGTTGGGTAAACCGTGATGATAGAAGACTTCACTGGGATGATGCAAGCTCACCTTTATAGGAAGATAGGATTGGAGATTGTCAAATACGATGAAGGGCTCACTCATACTCTAAATACTTCACATCCTCTACTTCAAAATCACCCTTAACCTTAAGGTCCTCTTCTCATACCTTCAACTTATATACTTAAAGTACCTACCTTCTTTTCAAGCCTTCTCCTCATCTATCATGACCTCCTCTAAATTATCCAAACATAACTTTTTCAACCTATACATAACTTCTTCTTATTCCTCCAACCTATATACTTAGAGCACCTACCTTTTCCTCATTACCTCAAACCTATATACTTGGAGCACCTACCTTCTTCTCAAACCTTCAACCTATATGCTCCAACCATTATCTCCATAATACCTTTTTGCTTCGACAAAAGGGGGAGAAGGGACTGTAAACGAGTAACTTTTAAAGTTTACTATGTGTTGTAGTTTACATAGTTTGTCATCATCAAAAAGGGGGAGATTGTTAGTGCAAATATTACGATATTTAATCTATACGATCTCTTTATGTTTTGATGATGACAAACATGTGACTTGTAATACGTAATGTAAAGTACGCTAGTTACTCATAGTCACAAATCATCAATGCATACATACATCAACATCTCTCAACGTCTTAAATTCGCATCAACACTGATGTTTGTTTGCACCCGACATAAATCACATAAGGTATGTACAAACAAACATTAAACTTGTAGGATGATCAAAGAAATAAGTTTTTGTCTTAAAACTTCACATTTTTATAAATGTGACAAAACGATTTTTCAAAAATCAATTAGATAAATTATTTTTGAATTATAAAGAAATGTTTAATGTGGTAATTATTTCAAAATTCAAATCTGGCTATCCCCCCCCCCCCAAACAAGTGTTAATTTCACCAGACAAGTTTGTCACCACAAAAAGACACAAACAGGAGCGTTTGACGGGGCGGTCCATTAAATACGGCGGTCCCCCCCGGCGGCCCCTAATATAATCGGGACCGCCATTTCCTGACAGGCTGTTTTTCAGCTCCTATAAATAGTGGGTCACCTCTAACTATTTTCATAACCCTTTTGCATGATTTTCTTTTAGTTCTTTCTCTCTCTAGATCTCACTAAATCTCTCTAAATCTTTGATCATTCAACTTGGTTAATCTTGTTTAAATGTGATCAAATCTTCTATCCTTTCCTCCTTTCCTCAAGTGCAAGAGAAGAACTTCGGTCATCTTCAAGATCCGAAGTTATGTAGTCTAGTTAGTCTATTTGTAACATTTGCTACATATAGATCGAGTCCATGTCTTCCAATCTTTAGTGGTGTGTAGATCCAAATGGTGTATATATTTAGATGGGTTGATTGTGGGTTGGTTAGTATTTTAGGCCTTAAAATACATTGGTGAAGTGGTAGATTGGTTCTAGCTAAGATTAGGACTTGAGATTTAGCTTAGTGTC
>BQNB010106031.1:0-23476 GCA_026074375.1 Tanacetum coccineum | reverse complement strand
TCAAAACACAGGAGCCAGACAAAAAAGACAGCTTCACTTCCAACCATTTCCAACATCATAAAACACATAATGTCTTGGCATCTACCAGCTTCTAGCAATCGAGTTACTTGAGTAGTGTTCTTGAAATGAAATGTAAGTAACGTAAGAGGAACAGCGGTAACAGTAACATCGCGGACTTGATTAGCAGGCCTTTAATCTTTTTCCAAATAAGCCAAGTAAAATAAGATGTAGCAGCAAGTAACAAACGCGCAATGACACTCTTTGTTGCCTTCAAGCGAGCAATTGGGGTATCCATGCAATAATATCCTCCCAACTAGCCGAAACATCTTGCATACTAGCCAATGGTCTCACCATTGACCACACATGTAAAGAATATGAACATTCAAAGAAAAGGTGAGCATGAGAAATCGGTTGTAGTTTACACAAGGAGCATCTAAGCAGAACATTCCATTGCCTTAATAGATATTGTGTCTTCAATTACTTTCTCAACACCAACCAAAGATGAAAAGCATGCCTCGGGATACAACGAGGAAACCAAACTATATGCGACCATGCAACTTCCTCATGTCTTTCTCTAAACTCTGTTCTCGAGTTCTTTTTTTAAAGGAGTGGAAGGAGATGGGAAGAGAAATAAAAAATATTGGTGGTTTTAAGTTTTTTTAAAGAAAGAACAACAAAGGATGGGAAGGGGAGAGGGATGGAAATTATGAGCTTTTTTGTGTAGAATTGTTCCTCCTAATATTGGGAGGATTAGGAAGGAAAGTGGGTAACAAGCATCATGAACTTGTGTAAAATTACAATTTTATCCTTATTATTATGCACTTTCAGTTATGTAAAATTAGTTTACATCTGATGGAGAGTTACAACGGTTGATATTTTACCATTAAAGTTTACTACAAGTGCAATATTAATTCTAATTACAATACATGCTTTGTTGACGTAGTTCTCAAATTTTAGCCTTCTAAATTCACACGGGTATGCTAGAAACAATTTATGGACCATAGAAATTAACCCTACTCCTTTTACACCCAATGTCAGCAACATCATTTTTTTCGATTTGATACTGAAGAAGATTTATAGATATCGTCTCACAGGTATATATATCCTATATAAGACCCAAGCTATTCTGTCTACTAGACAATCGAATACGAGCGCTCATAAATTCCAAGTGTTTGTTGATTTGTTTACCCTACTATAGATTAAGTATTATAAATGCATGTTGTATTGCTGTCAATTTCAAGGGTATATTAGTAACTTTGTTAGCTTCTTTATCCTTCCCTCGCTACTTAAAATACAAACTTAAGAACATAATTAACAATAACTACTTTCTTCACAATGTTATCTCTTACTTTACCCTTCCCATCTCATCCATTTTTATTCTTTAAAATTTAGACTTAAGAACAAAGTGGTATCCCAAACAAAGCTACCATGAAAATCTATATGATTTCCATTTCTATCACGCCACACCAGTTTATCTTCTCGGTTTTCACTAAGAATAAGGACTCGTATTGAATCAAGAACTGGAAAAAGATCATGCCAAGCATTAGGCCATCTCCAAATACCCTCACTAACTAAATCAACAAGCTTGTCGTTATTGGTAAAACCAACCCGGGTTATGACACGAACAGTCATGTACCTTCTAAGAGGACTTTGGTCACACCACATATCAAACCAAACATATGTAGACTTGCCATTCCTAATTTGTGAGCATAGAAAAAGGAAAAAGAGAGTACAACGTTAAAGTCATCTCTCAACAAAGGTATTTTTATCCACATATGGAAGATGATAATGATTGTATTTGGTGAATGAGCTCATGACTTTCTGCTTATTCTCTTTTTGTAAATAAAGTTGATGTTATTAAAATTGTAAGTTCATTTTCTTATATGTTAATACTTTGGAGTTAACAGTAGGTAAAAGTAGTATAACGACAAGTTAATGGAGATTCTGGAATTGGTAATGTCATCAAACACAATAGATGCATGCAGTGCTTAGAGCAAGAGAACTAATGAATTTAAAAATCCACCTTATGGTTTTGATGTGTCAATGTGTTAGGAAATATATTTTGAGTTGATAAGACAAAACAATGAATGAAAAAGAAACAAGAGGAACTTAAATGACAATTATGAAATTCTACAAGCTGGTGGAGGATATTCTATAAAAGATAAAAGATTCCAAAAGATATGATTCTTGAAGATAAAGATGAAGTTTATTAAAGAATTAAAAGATTTAATTTTCTTATACAATTATGTTTTCCCTTGTAAATCTAGATGGACTCTACTATATAAAGAGATCACTAGATATAGTTTTCTGTGTGTCAAGATGTAAACACTAGGAAAAGTGTGTGTGTGTTCTAGGCGTCAAGTCCTCTAAGTGGACGCCTAGGGTTTGATAGTTTTAGCCTCAAGGTAATCAAGGTTTTCCTTGATTTATGTTATAGTTCATTGATGTAACCGTATTGTTATGATAAAATAATATTGGGGCTTGGAATGTTTGGTAAAACCTTGTTCATAACATTGTTCTTTATGTTTTAATTCCGCTGTGCAAAATATGTTATCAATGTTATTATTCTAGATAAAGTTCTAAACAAACTGAGCTTTTAACGATCATTTAGGTTTCCACAATTGGTATCAGAGCCTCGTGGCTCTTGATCTAGGATCTTCAAGGTGTGTTATGGTCGAATTTATAAAGAAAAGAAGGTTAGAATTTTCTGTTTTTTATAATCTTCAAAATTCGGTTCATATTTTCTTTTTCGGTAGACTATCAAAGTTGGTGAATTAGGGTTTTCACTAAATTCTAATTCGGTAAAGAAGATGGTACAATTTTCGGTTAAAATAAAAAGCAGAAGTTGGTGTCGATCTTTATTACTAGAGATAGAAGTCTCATGAAGGTTGCAAGGTCTGGTTTACATCAACAAATTATACTGGAAGTTTGATTACAAGAAGTTGTTCATACTTGGAAGAAGCTTTAAAAAACGATTCTTGCAAAACTAAGGGTTGCTCGTTATTCATGGTTCTTAATATTCACCTACGTTGTAAGTGTTTCTTCTATCCTTGGTGATCGCATACTGTACAGGAAGGATTATTGATTGATTATCGTTAACTATTTTTGAGGTTAGCTGTTCATCTAGGGTTAGGGTTTCATTCATTGTGATGGTATTGTTTGTTTGGTTGCTTAACTGAACCTATGCAATAATTCTTACTATCATCATGAATCGTGTGTTCAAGGGAGGATAACATGGTGCTAATCGTTGTATTTTAACCCTAACTCGTTAGGATTTTCTTCTTTATTGGTTCATGCTTTGATCTTGCAATTTCCTGGATATTTCTTTTATGGTTTCCTGGTAGATCGATCTGCTACTGTTTTTGGTTTACTTCGTATGTTGTTGTTCATAAAGAAGTTTGTTGTAATGAAGGTAAGTCGAATACAAGACCTTCATGTTTAGGGTTTTCTGGTTCGTGTTTAAAGTTGATACTGATGGATATGGATGCGATCTTAATGGATGCTTCATGATTTATGGATTGAGATCTGCTTTAAATGAGAAATCCTAGATTTTTAAGGATTGGGTTTAGATCCTATAACAACTTCCTTTGTATAATGGTACGTTGGATGTGGTTTTTAGCAAGTTTTGACTTTGGTATGGTCTTAATACTGTCATTGGTTAGCAAAATAAACATTAGTGTTGTTCGTTTTATTTTGTACCGCCAAAGATGACACAATGATGTGTTAATGATGCCAAGGTGTGTATAATTGGGCTTTTTAGTTTGATGTGGATGTTTAGTGCTGCTAATGATAAAACAATATTAAGTTAATACTGTTTGGGCCAAAAGAAGTAAAAACTGTCCGGGCATAAAGAATTAGTGTTGCTCAATGAATTAATACTGCTTTCTTTGTCCGAGAAGATTTTAAAACTGCTAGTGTCGTCCGAGAAAAGATGTTTATACTGCTAGTTTGGTTCAATATCGGGTGACAAAGGGCAATTTTGGTTATTTGTTACACACACAGATTCAAGAGGTATTTGAGACAGATTTAAATGTTAAGTTTATAATGTTTAGGCCAAAAGAAGTAAAAACTGTTCGGGCACAAAGAATTAGTGTTGCTCAATGAATTAATATTGCTTTCTTTGTCCGAGAAGATTTTAAAACTGCTAGTGTCGTCCGAGAAAAGATGTTTATACTGCTAGTTTGGTTCAATATCGGGTGACAAAGGGCAATTTTGGTTATTTGTTACACACACAGATTCAAGAGGTATTTGAGACAGATTTAAATGTTCTTAAACGTTTAAAGGCTCGTTTTTGGATTTCTTGGATTAATTGATTATGAAGATGGTTATTTATTACTTATTTGAAGTTGAAGTGGAGTTTCACAGGTTTGTGTTCTTATCATATCTCAAATGGCTTACAACATTTGGAGGTAACTTGTTCGTGCTTAGAAACGATGTGACGAAGGGACTAGAGCCACAAATATAGCAAGGTGTGCGATTTTTTTGTTATTTGGTGCTCATGTCACATTTGCATTATCCCTTTGGTTCTGTGTCTATGAGAGAGGATAATTGTCAAGAGATTGCGGTCTCGTATACATCGGGTTTGGGTTTACATCGTCCTCGAAGTCATAGTGGATAGTACAGCTATAAGACAAAAGTTTTGGTTATTCTACTTCAGCATCAGTTGTTATACTTGTTTTCTTCATCAGTAGTGTCAATCATACGAAGCCTACCATCAAGTTCGTTATACTTAGTTTTCTTCATCAGTGATCATTACATAGAGCTTACAGAATTGAAGATTCAAGAAATGGTTAACATATGGGTTTCAGGGGAAGCTTAATGTTAAAATGTTTAACCATTTATATGCTACATCGAGGTGAAGGTTTTTACTACTACTAGCCTTTGTTACTACTGCTAGTGTAAGTTTCTACTGCTCAAGTTCATTTTTCTTAAGGTGCGTAATGGAGGGCAATTTGGGTCATTGGAATACTTGGATTAGAAGTGTAATATTGGTTCGTAGTTGTGAAGATCAAAGTTGCATACTTTAGTCTCCTATTTGATATTGACAAAAAGGGGAAGAAGATTTGATGATTTGCAACTTGTAGATCCTTGGTAGCTTAAGGGGAAGTTTTCATTCGTATATTAACTTCAGGGGAAGTTCGTGCTTATTTGGTTTTGTCATTATCAACTAGGGGAAGATTGTTGGGAATTATATTTGAGTTGATAAGACAAAACAAGAATGAAACATAAGGACTGAATCTAGCATTATGGAATTCTACAAGCTGGTGGAGGATATTCTACAAAAGATAAAAGATTCCAAAAGATATGATTCTTGAAGATAAAGATGAAGTTTATTAAAGAATTAAAAGATTTAGTTTTCTTATACAATTATGTTTTCCCTTGTAAATCTAGATGGACTCTACTATATAAAGAGATCCCTAGATATAGTTTTCTGTGTGTCAAGATGTAAACACCAGGAAAAGTGTGTGTGTGTTCTAGGCGTCAAGTCCTCTAAGTGGACGCCTAGGGTTTGGTAGTTTTAGCCTCAAGGTAATCAAGGTTTTCCTTGATCCCTGTTACAGTTCATTGATGTAACCGTATTGTTCTGATCAAATAATATTAGGGCTTGGAATGTTTGGTAAAACCTTGTTTATAACATTGTTCTTTATGTTTTAATTCCGCTGTGCAAAATATGTTATCAATGTTATTATCCTAGATAAAGTTCTAAACAAACTGAGCTTTCAACGATCATTTAGGTTTCCACACAATGGACAATGGTTACACTGATTATGGATATCAAGGCCGGAACATACCAAGTCGCTAAATCCCGATATGGTGACTCATCATTGTTAGTTTTTATGTACTTCTTAATTAAGAAAGTTTCCAACACCTATATCCACTTTATGAATATAGGAACCCGTATATGTTTATGAATATTTAGGGCCCGTTTGTTTATAGGATATGAGATTCAAGTAATGAAATGAAAGTTATATACAAGTGTTTGGTTAATGATGACCCTACCACAATGAAATAAAAATATGTTTTGAGACCCTTAGACTCATTCCACATTGAAATGGTGCATTTCATTAATTCTGTATAATAAAGAGTGCATAACAATCATTTTTTTGGTCCTCCACTCTAATTTAGTGGTCCCAATTTATTATCATATATTTATTTTGAATATTAAAAATTAATTATTTCAATTTTAATATATATCTCAAAATTTTAAACAAACATTATTTAATTTAATCAATCAATTTCTCTCTCCTACTTTTCTTTCAAACCGATTCTCATTCCGAATCCTATCTTCGTACCAAACGCACCCTTAGTTTATACGGGAAATGGATTCACTAAGAAAAAATAATAACATAAGAAGAATGAAAAATGTTCTTAGTCACACATTTCAAATGAAAAAAAAGAATTTAATGAGAGATGCATCTTTTTTGTGAATGCATCTGAAATGTGCGGCTATAATTATTTCTCGTCCTTCTCATTTTATTTTTATTTCTCATTTGATCCTTATGTGATTATATGTCAAAAAATGTAGCCCGTACATGGGACGATGGATTTTTTATTTTTACTTTTTTTATATCATGTTTTCTACGCTCTATTAATATACATGATATCAAGAAAACGTACCAATTTTGTAAAGCTAGCCCGTCTGTTGGACGGGCCTCAAATCTAGTTGCCAAATGTTTTAGCTTGACAAAAAAGTGTAGAGATCAAATGAGAAATAAAAGTAAAATGAGAAGAATGAGAAATAATCACAGCCGCACATTTCAAATGCACTTACAAAATAAGATGCGTCTCCCATGAAATTCTCTTTCATTTGTAATGTGTGGCTACAAACATTTCTCATTCTTCTTATTTTATTTTCTTTTAGTGGATCCATTCTCTAAAAAAAAACATAACAATAATTTTTAAACAACATTACACAGCACAAAGAGATAGACATAACTATTTGATAATCATTTAACCGATCTTTTGGTCATCAACATAATATTATATTAATATATAATTTATAAAAATGTTAGCTCGACTTGATCTTTTGGTCATCAACATAAAATGCGATTAAATGTGATTTTCATGTGATCTAAAGTCAAGTAGAAATATGATCTAAAGTCAACTAGAAATTTGTTAATGAATAACACATGAAAATAAGATGTTTAAGAGCTTAAAGCGAGTAACGTCCACAACTAAGCAGAACTTATAGCAAGGAGGACAATATCATTTATACAAGTCAGGTAGAGGATTTTGAGATAGATTCCAACGTGCATATCAATGTCTAACCAGGGTGCTCATCTAAGTGTTTGAGGGTTCTCAAGTACTGTGTAGGGGCAAAGCTGTAAAGTTGGGTGTGTTGCTGTTTGACGTTTATAAAATAAAACATGCAACCAGAATGCTGAATAGAACAGGGGATGTGAATATGTGATGGACTACATAGTTTACACAGATGGTGGTTGTTCTTCTAATGCCAAGTTGGTCAATTGACTTTGATCTAAAAGTGTTTCAGATTTTCCTAAGGTCAACTCCTTTTATATGCAAATTCAAAGTTCAATAACATCAAGACCAAAGCCATCACACCAAAGCGTCATGGCTATGGGCAGTCAGGAAATATGGCAGTAGCATATATATGAAGGGATGTTAAAGTATAACATGGTTAGTTTATTACAATCTTCTTGTTACACTACAATGTTTAACCACATCTATTTACTACAAAAGGTAAGGGGGCTACACCTTAGGCCCCATTCTAGCGCAATCAGTGAAATGCAGTTCAATATTATCAAATTTCAACATCAGTGCACTAAACTTCACTTGCATCCGTGTATCGGAAATGTTCGACGCATTCACTTCATACTCATCAAGCACAACAAGGGCACAAGGATTCCTCGGCTAAGTGATGTGAGTAAATAGAAAGGTAAAACCCATTAAGTGCACAAGTACAACGGTTTGTGAGGATTGGGAAAAGTGAACTAAAACAAGCATCACATATAAACTACTTTTCAAGATGTCCAAAAGAAAATCTTATTTCATCGGCCAATCCCCAAGTTATAGTGAACAATGATTCCATTATCACATCAAAGTATCAAACAGTAGACGTTATACATATGCACAAATATACAACAAAAAGCATTGTATCCAAACAGAAGAGTAAACCAAACACATTATTACTATTATTATTACATGTATATTACGAGTAGGGTACCTAATTCCAAATCGAAAAACAATATGAAAAATGTATCAATAAAGTTGTAAGACAGGCCGTTTACCTAGCCTTTTGATTTCCCTATCCATCTGACCAGTGATCATCAAAACAAACATCTTGAAATCACACAGCAAAGACCAAACTGGATGACCAAAAGTTGCAGGTACGTTTCCTTCAACATAAAAATGACTATACCAAGCCAAACCATAACCAAATAAAGGAACAAAGAACAAGAACCACCAATTAAACAAAACTGCATATATCGAACACAAAATACTCGAAAGTGTCCCAGCAAAATGCCATCTTCTTGTCGCTGGTTTTGAGTGTTGATTCATATAAAACAACCAGAATTCCTCCATACTCCTGAAATTCATCATCTTTATTCAAAACCCAAATTGGAAATTCCTTTAAAACATGAAAAAACCTTAAGATTCTGAGACTTTTGTTAGGGTTTCAAAAGGGTTGACTTTTTGTTTTATCAAAAAATCAAAAACATGAAGATGGGTTGGTTAGAGAGTGGGTTGAGAATCAAGAAATAGGTGTAGTGATTATAGAGTTTGGAGAGCAACTATTTGGTGTTGATGATGGTCGAATTGCAACCTCCAGTTTTGCACCTACCAATCATTTGCTGTGACTTCCCTGTGTCTAATTGGTCTTTGCCTAATGTTGTCTTAGAAATTTGCATTTCTACGACCAATGTTTTAAAAAAGTTGACCGAGTTTACTGATCGGTTCATAACGCGAGGTGAAACTCGTTTTATACGTAACTATATTTTTTTCATATATTTAATATATAGTGTTATATTATATCATAATTTATCTTACATTCAATTGAACCAATGAAAAATATTAAGTCTTTACTCGTTAGCTTTAATTTTATAATTCTATATTTATTAAATTATACAGTAGAAAATATTTGCAAAAAAAAGTAACTCATTATTACAAGTTGTAATAAACTACATAATAAAAAATATTAGTTGGTGTTTTGAGTTACTTTTAACTCTATTTTAACTAACAATCGTCATCATCATTTCAATTTATCAATTAAACTTAGAAATGTTTATAGGAAAAAAAGGTTTTTGTTATATATTTTTTTTAAAAAGTCATGACCCGGCCGGGTTTATCAAACCGGGTCAACAAAAAACCTACGGTTCAATCCGGTTCACAATAAGCAAAAACCCAGTCACATTCGGCTTGATCTCCGAGCCGATTCACGGGTCAACCGGGTCAACCTGGTTTAGAAACAATGTCCACGACACTCATTTTTAACAAAGTTTTTCATCCACGCGTTACGTCAAAATTAGCTACATCTTGAACAATTTGATAAATTAAGCAATCACAGACCATAAATCTGTATGTAATAAACTTTAAGGACAATCGAAAAGGTACATTGAAGAAAGTTATCAGGTACATCTTGAACAATCTAAAAAAGCGTAAGCGCAAGCATAAATACAAAATATAAGCAACCACGAACCATAAATCTGTAAGTAGAACGACGCCTTCATCTGTGACAGGAAGTAGTAAACCTCTTAAGAACCCAAGCTTCAAGAGATCATTGAGATAAACGATGATGATAATGCCGACGATGATGATGATCAACAGGTGAATGCGATCTAATGAAAATATATTCATAAAAAAGAAAACGTGTTTCATATCAAATTCAAAGAGGTGAAAACAATGATGATCATGGTAAATGTATTTTAGTTTTAAGAACAAAGAGAGCAAGTTTACTTTCTTGTGATGCATATTATGTAAAAGGCAAGATCAGTGATAAAATAGATCTAACCAAAGAAAGATGGGAAACAGAAGAGGATGCGTTGAAAGAATTTGCAAAAGATTATCAGCTTTGTTGGAATGTTGTATGTGCTTTGCATAAAGAAGATGCTTGACAGAAACATGTAGTTTCAGTTCATGTTTCTGTGAAGCGTCTTCTTTATGTAAAGCACATACAACACTTCAATAGAGCTGATAATCTTTTGCAAGTTCTTTCACCGCATCCTCTTATTTTCCCTATCTTTCTTTGCAAAAGTCCATTTTATCAATGACATAGGCTTTTTCATAATCTAAATCTAAACAGCTATAAAAGAATGGTCGGTGTCCTTTTCTTTACACAATTGAAATACGTCTAGCATCGTCGTCACCGCTCTCGCCTCTTTCAATCTGTTATGAAACCCGCTTTCTTTTTTAGGAAAATATCTTAATTCTTATTAAACCAAAATTGTTGTGATTGTCGCCATCATCACCAACATCATAATCATTCACCTCAATAGTCTGTAAAACCTTGGATTATTTTTCCTCAAACCCTCGAGTTGGAGGTGGTCTACAGTTGGGTGTCATAGACAAAAACTAATAGCATTTGACACTTTCAACATTTCACCATGATTTTGGTTCCCACACTCTGATTTAATAAACAGTTAGTAGAAAGGTGTCAACGCATATCGATATCAGGCAACTGGACCTCGGTATCTAGAACACGTCTTTTTTACATACCGGGTGTTGGATGCAACACGCAATCTTGGCATTTAAGTTCCTCTTGCATGTTGTCCCTGAGTCAGTCTCTTTTTGTCGCTTGAAACTGGAAGATGAAAACTGTAGAACCGCAGTGAGGGGTGAATACAGTCTTTTTGACTTCTTCGAAGTTTACACAACTTTAAGTCTCAAAGACACTGAGTGATGAACAATCAAAGCAACCAAACAACAAAATATGTGGAGAGACTTAGAGAGATACCACGATACATACTGGTTCTTGATGAGGGGGTTTATATAATCCATACGTCCAGTTTTGAATCCATGACACGATACTATTACTCTAGTATAATCCTTATGGTGGACTACAAACCGTATACAACTTCACTCCACCGATATGCACAAAGATCTACGCTCACAAAGAAGAGCTACTCCCTGCGGTATTCCACCCTCGAAAACCACCCACAAGAATCTCGTAATTCGACTAAACCACTAAGACCATAAAGAACTTAATCCGAAAGTATCAAACCCCAACAAGACCTTCACTCGATCTTGGCTTGACCGCAAAAGTACAAGTCTTATTACACTCGTAAACAAATGATTGTAAGTGATTGTTGAATCAAGCCTAACCTAACCTAACCTAGTAACTCGATCCTAATAGAAAGGGTATAGAGAAGAAAACCCTCGACACAACATACAAGTGCGGATTATGTACTTTCATGTCTCTCTTGCGGAGATGTGTTTATTCAAGAAGATGATAAGAGAAGAGATTAGAACACAATAAGATACTTGACTTAGAGGGATTAAAGAGAAGAATTAAGAGAGAAAGAATGAATGACAAGAGGTGAGGAATACACTAGCCAAAAGGAGATATTTATAGACCAAAACCAAGTTTGATCAGATGCTGGCGCGCCAGCTAGCATGCCAGGAACATGTATTGGCTCAGTTTTGGTTTACAACTATCCCGTCTTGCTAAACCCCTAAGTGCACTTCACACTTTGACATTTCTATGTTCATTCCAACACTGAAAGTGTTATAAGGTCAACCAACTCAAATAGCCATTTGTTAAAAACATTATGTGAAGTGTTATAGAGATAGTTTTGGGGGCATTTGCAAAGCATCCCCTTTGCCTGAGGGAAACAAATAAGTTCTCGGCGATTTGGAGAGAATTACACAACTCAATGACAAGGGGACAAATCCATCTCTCATTGATCATTCAGGGGCTGACTTAGTCTCTGAACAAACCAAAGGCAAGACTTCTTCTAAAGTGGAGCCAGATTTTAACCTACCAGCAATTCAGACGTTTGGTGACCTTTAGCACTTATTGAAGGATTCTAAGGATGATCTCCATGGATTCAATAATGAAGAGAATCTTAATACTGGGGAAGAAATGGACACTGATCTACCCCCTACAACTGAAGAAGAACCCCAACCTACTGAACATCACTCTCCATCTCCTGAACCATCCAAGCATGAATCACCCAAACCTACTAAGCAACATGAATCATCAAAGAGGCACAAGAAGTCTAAGAAGTACAAGAAGCCTGATGCATCTCCTGAACCTTCTGATTCTAAATCTTCATCAACCTCACTGGCTTACAAAGGTTTTGATAATTATGTGCCTACTACCGAGAGAGTTCTGGCCAATACTCTTCAGGGGTTCAATGAGTTACTGTATGCTCAAATTTGAGGCTTTATGGGAAAAGAATGTGGAAGTTGCTACATCTTATGTTGATTTGAAAGGAGAAATTAATGGATTTCATGATCAAGTGTATAAGGCTCAAGAAAAAACTGATAAATCCATTAACCACTTCATGAAGATCCTTGACAAGATCAAGAAAGATCACTCCTAACAATTTACCACCATCCTTAATAGTCTTGGTTTAGTACAAGATGCACTGAAGAGGATCTAACATAGAATGTTATAGTTCTTTAAGCAACTGAAGTATACATCAAGAGGACCTTATTGAGCTCAAGACTCACATGCAACAAATTGTTGAGACTTATCGTTAGAGCTTTACCAACCTGATCACCCTTGCCAACATGCACAAACAGGCAAACATTCCTGGGGTTATGCATCTTCTCAAAGACATTTAGAGAATTATCAACAGTCAGAAAACTCATCATGACACCATGGCAGGTTTATAAAATCCCTCGCATGGAATCTTAATCCAAGGTTGAACAAGATTTAGGATACTTAAATCCTCATTCAGCCTAGCATTACCACACTCAAAACTGACACCTCTAACATCAAGGAAATGGTTACTGAAATGTTTCAGGCCTTTAAAGGTGCTTCATCATCCACTCCTTCAGGAAGTGCACTACCAATAGCTGCAATCTCTAAAGTTCATGCACCTATTGGAGGGGATAATTTGGCTGAAACACATATGGTGATTTGGAAGGAACCTCCCTCTCAACCTAGGGGGCAACAACCCACTAAAACTGAAGAAGAACAACCTGAAGAACCCATAGAAACTAAAGTACCGATTCATGCTATTCCTATTTATACAGTCACTCCAACACCAATCATCACAACAACAATATTCTCTAAAGTTCCTATCCCTGAAGTCACACCTCCAAGGGCTGATAAAGGAAAAGGGTATAGCTACTGAGTTTGATCCTTCCACGCTAAAGCTAGTAAGAGTCTCAAGACAAGTACGTTAAAACCATGATGCACCTATTTTGATTAACTATGAAATTGATAGAAGAATGGTCCAGTTACCTGGTGATGAACTTCATGTTGTTCTTGACTAGAAGGAGCAGATGGAACCGACTGCCAAGAAAGCGGAGTTGAGCAAGCCTGAGATCATCCAGGTAATTGGAGAAATTATAAGTTAAGCTGGGGTAAAGATCTCAGGAGGCAGATACTTCATCAAACATCAAGATGCACACTTGAAATTCCTGCACATAGTACACAATGAAAAGCTCAGAAAGAAAGAAGAGCTGATGAAGAAAAGGTATGACAACTATGTGTGGACTATAACCAGCGGAAGAAAAAACATCATTGACATCTACATTCATCATAGGTCAACACCAGTGGCAATAACAATTTATAGAGACAATGATATTAGGAACTTTGAATATCATAAGGAGTTTAAGTTTGTTGATTTCAGTCGCAGTAAATGGGATGAGTTAGGTGTCATTATTCCAACTAAAAAGAATCAGTGTGTGTGTGATCTAATGAACTCTCAGAGAAAAGAAGTATGAAAGGCTGAAAGGAATCACCAAAACTCTAGGGATAAATGAATCATTTCCACTGCCTAAACAAGACCCTTCATTACCCTCAAACCGTAAAAGAAAAGCAATGGAATTAGAGCCTGAAACTTACATTGTTGGTCTGCAATGCAATCGTACATTGTCTGAAGGGGTCAAGTTTATGAACAACGGAGTTATTGAAAAACATGAGCATGGACTATTCTTCACTGATGTATTTGGTGATCTGTCCTTTCAAAGGAGTAAGTGACATTGAGAAGGTTGAAACCAAAACACTTTAGGCTACAAAATGATGGCTCTCAATGTCAAGTCTTGAGAAAATCAGAGGTTCATAGTGCTGATGAACAGGATGATTGGTGAACGTCCTGACAAAGAAAAGCTCACCTCTAAGAAAGTCAAGTTAGAAGCCCTGTGATACTCTGATGTTTAAAATTTCTATCTTTATGTTGAATGTTTTGTATTAGACTAATACGTTAATGTAACCTCAACATGAATAAAGTATTTAAAGTTATCAGTGTTCTTTACTTGAATTCTAGATTAAGTGTAAGAAGAAGTTGTATTTGCTCACTTACATTGAAAAACACTTTGCGAAATTTATATCCAAAATAGGGGGAGATCATTGTGCCAATTCAGTGCCCAATGATCTTTACCTTAGGATTTGAATATAAAATATCTTAAGTGTTAGATATCCTTTAACAATAATCAAGTCACTGAATGAATAGTCATTCAGTGAGTTACTTTCAAGTGTTTAACCCGAGTCTATGAAGAAATAATCAATCATTCAGTGAGGCGGTACTCTCTGAAAGAAGTCCCTGAACCAAAGAAGAAGGTGATTGGTTCAGTGAGCCTAAATACTTAGACAAAGTCTAAGTGGACTGAAGAAAAGGCGAGTTTTACAAAAGGGATTTACCTACGGAATGACTACTTGGGTAGAGATTACCTTATGGGTGCCATCTATTTTTGAGATAAGATTCATTGTATGCTTGGAATGGTTATGCATACTATGTCTCGAGGTTATGTCTAGGAGTGTTGGATTTAAGCATTGGTATGTTTCTTGTTCGTTTGGGAAATTTACTCGCAATTATTAGTGGTATCCTTATGTTAAGACCTAAGCCAGTGACCGGAAAGTGTGGTAGGGTTTCGGACAATAGATACATATCCGTAGAGTTCATATTATTCTTGGCTCAGGAGCTGACGTAAACCTTCATGTTACCGGTTTCTTTTTGCAGTCTTGACTGTTATTTGCGGCTATTGTCTCTTACTTTTACCGAGCGTGTTTTAATGAATTTGTTGTTCATGTTCCCAAATGATGCGACATTCGTCAATTATTGGTGTACTCAAGCGGCGCATGCTTTTTGGTAGATTTTTATATACTTTGAAATACTTTTAAGGGTATACCGACATAGTAAGTAGTAGTATACGTATCTCACAAAGGTCGCTATAAGGAACCCTCGTGTAGTGAAGTAGAGAGTGGGCGATTAGCAAGGTATCCCGAAGTGTTTATGTAGGTATTTCTCATAAAATGAGATAGTAAGGATGTAATTACTGATAAAATCCATAATATTATGTAAGTGACTCTTCGTAGTATGATGTTGGTTATAAGGCTAATTATTTGGTGAGTCATGGTAGTTTCCTTGCGTTAGGATGATACAAATGCGTAGTCCATAGGATATGTTATTCCATGATGGTGAATGATAAGGTGTAGCCTAGTGAAACATGTTTTCCATGACGGACATTCGTAATTTAGACATTTAATGATATCGTGCCAAGCAGTTGTTAACTTGGGGCGTAAATAGTAATAGATAGTGCGTATGCTATTCTGTTATGTCCTTAAGAGCCAGTTATAGTCTAGAGTTACTAATGCAACCTAGTTCTCTATAACCATGTGCTCTGATACCAATCTGTCACACCCCTAAATTTCACTGCAGCGGAAGACTGGATTTGGGATGTTGACTTCATGGCGTGAAGAGGACTTGATACGAGAGGTAGACCTCTACATGCCAATATACCAATGCAGACTCCTTTTATTCCGTAGGATAGAACACCTGAGAAAAACATTGCTAAAGTGTCAACATAAAGTTGGTGAGTTCATAGGTTTGGTTATTTGATAAGAGTGATAAACCATAAGATTTATAACCATTGCATGAAATATAGTAATCCTATATATCACAATGAAAAGTATTTACTATAGTCTAAGCTCATGACACCGAAGCGTTAACATGTACCATCGTAGATAAGCCCGTGCAGATGTTCAACCCGTAACATCCATAACTGACTCAAATGAAACTGTGTTTGCTTGACTAATGTCAGTCCAAGACAAACAGGGATGTCAATCCCGATAGATCTATCCATAACATTCGCGCTTACGAGTAATTAACGGTTCATGATAAATTGGGTAATATAGCAAGCTGGGTTGAATAAGGACTTAGACCCAATAGTAAATCAAATAATGCACTTGTGTTCAACTGTTAAAAATAAGCAATGTTCTCACCCCAAAAGTTAATTTAAAACAGTAAAGTAGGGGCTATGGAAACTCACCTTGTCGATTAATCGTCCAGAATTGGTAATGAATCAATGTACGTTGAATAGTAACTTAGTCGAACACCTAAGTAATTATGACCAATCTGAGTTTACATTCTAAAAATTTAATGTATGAAATGAATTATGCAAATGGGTCATCAATGGGCATTGTCGTTCATGAGATAACGTTTTATGTTCTCAAAGATGTTGATTAAACCGTTGGCTCTATGAGATGATACACGACTTTACACTTATACATAACTTGCTAAAATCATGCGTCGTAATTTATATTTATAAGTTCATGCGATTTATATCTTAGGAAAATACAAGTATTAGTTGTAAGTTACTAAGTCTATATATGTTCTTATCACGTCTATTTATTTTTACCGTCGTTGTTAATTAATTTGTAGCATTATACATCACGGTCCGTTTGACTCGTTTAAATACTTTATAAAAATTGTTTATTCACATTTAATACTCTTAAGTTTTAAAAATAGCAAGTTTTGTCCCTCTGTTTTCTAAGTCTAGTAATTTACACATTCAACCCTTAAATCTTCACATTAGCACTTTTAACCCCTTAACTTTTCAAAATAGTCTTTATATCCAATATTTCGTTGTTTATATTCTAAATTTTCACTTTAAATCTAATAGCTTTTACGCTCAAAAGCCCGAATAAGTTTTTAAATATTTTTAGTATCAAATAAATTATATAGGCCGCGTTAGGTTCATTTACTCGTTTAAAACTCGGTTTTGTTGTTATTACTTCAAAAAAAAATGTCGTATAAAACTTTCTACCCATCGAAATGGTCTTGTTTCATTAACGAGTTTGTTAACCCATTTGGGTCTTGGATAGAGCGACACGAGAGCCCAAATCATGCACGTTTCAACACTTCTCTATGTACAAGTTTTTATAATGGGGAAAAATTTCATGCATTATTGCTTCTTGTATATACATGTACCGACCCCATGGTCTGCTCCCTTTCCTTTGTTTTCTGCCAACCGACAGTGGGGTTAGTAACCTACTGTTATCGTCCCCCTTTTCCCATGGAGTACACCCTATTATATGTTTCGTTAACTCCTTTCTATTAAACTTACATGGTCCGGCCAAAATGCACAGCCCTGAGGTAAACAATGTCGAGACACAAGGTCGTGGACATGTTCTTTGCAGGCCTAAAGGCTGCGATAGCGGCTGCATCCCACTGTGGCTTGCTTGCATGCAAAGTGGTGCGTCCTACATTATAACCGAGTGCTAACTACGATGGGGTCTTGCTGCGGCAGACAAGCATGCCTTGCTTGGTTTCTTTAGAAGCTGCGACATTCCAACAGTGAGCCACGGCTCAACGTGGTTTGTCACATGCCACCTTGTCACGCCTAAGTAATCATGCCGAGTTCACACCATAAGAAAAACTCTATGCAACTCGCGTATACCCTAGCGTCTAATCGACCCTAGTGAGCCAACATTTTATAAGTCAAGTTTCTATTTGTTTAACGTTTGTTATATAGACATTGGTTCATTATTAGTTTTACACGCATGATATGTTGTTTACTAGCTTGAATATGCGTCGTTATTTTATGTGTGACACAACCAAAATCTTTGCATGCGTATGTACGTGCGAACCGCGTATGGGTTATATGTCGTGTACTAGCCAAGCAAGGTCGAGGCTTTTGTTTATTTAGCCAAGACTAGACGTGCTTTTGTTTTGGTCGAATGCTAGGCTACAAGGATAATGACATAGTTAAACTAAGAGGTGACTCACCGTGGTTCAAGCTCTCTATTCGATGAGGAAGGTGATGGTGGTAAGAAGCTTGAACCACACTTGGTTGCTACTCCTTTTATCTCGATGCCCCTTTGGCTCTTGACCTCGACGAAACTCGAACTTGAACCGTATTGCTTACTTCTTGTTTTCAAAGTTTTTGTTATACTAAAAGTGTGCATGAATGGGTCTTACTTATACATAAAATTCTCACTTGGCTACTGAGAGGTTGTATGTGAAATGGTACTACACACTATTGCACCATAGCGATAATTCTAATACTGTTAGTCATCATTGTTTTTTCCTAACACTATTAGAGAATCCCTACTATTTCTTATCTTTTCCATTTCGAATTGTGTCAGATGTTTTAAGACGTATCATGTGATAGGAGTTTTCAAATTAAGAAAGTGAGTAGGGTAATGTGTAAGAGTTTATAATGATGGATGTTTTATTATTATCATATATTGGTTTATGTATTCATATGTGTATATTTCTTTTGAATTCAATTAAAGGTTTTCATGGTTATTAAGTTGAACGTAGATGATTTTATAAAGTGCTACAGGTAAATGTCCTCATTTCATAAATGTGAAATAAGTATGGTTTTTATCGTTACACGCTCTAAAATATCCTCTTAGACACAAGGGCAATAATGGTGATATTCGCGTGCTAATTAAACTTTTCATGACAAGGAGTAGTGCATGACGATCATAAAATGAATTATCGTTGATATTAACGGTGAAATTCGAAAACCTGTAGTACATAACTTTTACTTAACGAAAAGGGAAATCTAAATTCTTACGGGGTGTCACATTATGATCAATAACAAAGGAGTTATGAATTACGCAAGTTTACGATAATAAATACTTTTATAAAAGTTACTATTCACATCAGATATATATATATATATATATTGAAAACATCATTAATTTGATAGAACTTTTAATTACGAAGACGTGCTCGAAAGAATCACTAAAATCGGAGTTAAAACGAATAAAATACGACGTTTACGAGTTTACGATAACTAAATTTATAAAAGTCCATGAACAGTAAAAACCACTGTTCACCAGGGGACTCAAAATATGAAAATGTAATATTTTGATACATCGTCTTAATACAAAAGCGTGGACGTAAGAAACATACCAAACAGGCTTAAAACGAGAAAGATACACACTATTTTATATTTGTGCACTATTTTCTGACGTGAATAGTGTTGGCTCGTTTTTAATATAAATTTTTGCGAAACATTTTAGAATCACTTACATAATATTTATACATGTCTTAAAGTTTATAAATATTATTCTACAAGGGCGATTGAACTATTTATTCGATTATACGAGTACAATTACATGATTATTAATTATCAAATGCGATTCAAATGTTATTTCACAAACGCAATTTGATGGTGATGTAGCTATGTAGAATTATATATGGTATTAGTTAATCAAAGTGCTTAGTACTCATACGACCTATAATGAATTAGGTTGCATTCGGGAGTTTTAGTGGCGCATTTTCTATTCTGTGATATATGTTGTTATTCATTCACTCGAGGTGAGTTTATAGCCCCACGTTTTACTTGTTTTACATATACATTACAACTTTTGGGGTGAGGACATGCTTGTTACCAAATTCATTTACGTGATTGATTTGAATTTATTACATGTTCATTTATAATTCATTTTTACAAATCGGTCTGCATACTCAATTACTTATTTTGGGCGAAATACATTGCTTGTTTCACTTATTTTTTAAAACAAGGAAATTACTTTACTTTTACCCAAATGATTAGGATTAGCTTAAGCGGATTGAATTGTGAATTACCTGGAGGGTGAGCGCGAATGTTATGAAATAGATCTATTCGGGTGTGATAGCCCCGTTCGGGTGATTAGCTATCACTGGTGTTGAAACTACCGAGCCAACGAACGTTATAGCATGTCGGAGCATGGCAAGAATATGAACATGAACAATTATGGTGCCTTGAATAAAGTGGCATATATATGAGTCTACGTAACAGCTTCATGAACTTAGAGTAATCGTAATAATTGTTTTATACACACAGGAATATTTATGTTGCCTTGATTAAAGTGGCAATACATGCTTTGAACAATGGGGTCCAACTTCTACATACGTTTTTTGTGACTATTTGGGATGAATTGGTCATGCATACTTTACAACTCTTTGGGTTTTAATATTTCATACATATATTTTTGTGACTTATTTAGGGATTGAAATGGTCTGCATACTTTACTAATCTTTGTTTATAACCATTCTACATATAGTTTTTGTGACTATTTGGGGATTAAATGGTCATGCATACATTACAACTATTTGATTTACAACATTTTTAATTACATTTTGAGAACATTACAGGATTGGAACGGTCCATTACATACTTTACGAACTTTGTTCGATACATTTATACTTAAACAAACCTAGGACTCAACCTTATGTTGACATTTTTAAGCTTGTTTTTTTTCTCAGGTGAATTAGATGCTTGGCTTATGTGATGTGCATTGGAGTCTAAATAATTCAAGATTTCCTTTCAAACGACATAGTTAGAGGTCGTTCTCTCATGACTTAAGCAATGGTATTATGAAGTAACGCCCCCGGACATATTTCCGCTGCGACACATTTTTGGGGGTGTTACATTTGGTGTTGCGGTAAGCATATTCTAAAGTTTCCGATTATCTGTTAATACTAAGTTTGCAAAAAATCTGGTTCACAAACAGTTCCCTCATTAAGCCTGCAAATATCAAAAACATTTTTACAACACATACATAACCTTAATACAACAACTAGTTATTTTGCTAACGAAACTACATATTACCATAATAGTTAATTACATGTTTGGTCCTTTTGTTTTCCAAAAAGTGCAAAAATATTATAAACTGCAACACTAAACTGAACTAACCATTTGCAGTTTTTTTACAAAAACAGAAAATGCCTCCAAAATACAAGGGAAATACTACTAGTTAAAGAGTTATTACAAAATACAAGCAACAAAGTTAAGACTTTATGTTTCTGGTAGAATAAAAGTTGTATGTGTTTTCTTCTTTGATCGGTTATAGATGAAATAAAAGTTGTTTTTAAAAATATTACAAATATACTCCCTAAAGTTATGTTTGAAAAAAAGTCAATTGTTACCCAAAACGATAGGTTGCTTAGTTGCCCTGTTGTATGACAAAGTTGCCCAGTTATCAACAAGAAGCTGCAATCTATATAAACTTCCAAAAGTTTAATAATGTGTTTAAATTTTACCCACTAAAGGTATTACATCATAACTGACTTGTAAACGTTTACGTTGTAATAGATTAAGAGTTTCTTATGCTATATGAGGCCGTTGATCATAATCGATGCCACACATTTGAAAGGGACTTACTTAGGAACAAATCTTGTTGCGGTTGCCATTGATGGAAACAATCACATTATACCTATTGCCACTGGTGTCTCGCAAGGTGAGACTGGTGAGTCTTGGACATGGTTTTTGAGAAAGTTGAAAGATTGCATAGGTGAAGTACCAAATTTAGCAATAATATTAGACAGACATTATGCAATCACCCTTGCATGTAACACTGTGTTTCCAAATTCGTTTCATGGTTATTGTTGTCGTCATTTGATGATGAATTATGATATGAAAAGTGATAAGTTTAAGGAGTTATACTGGAAGACATGCAAAGCATACACGCTTGAGGATTTTGAAAAACTAATGTCTGATATCCAGGGTGTACGACCTAATGCACACCAAAAACTAGTTGATGCGGGAGTTGAAAAATGGTCTAGGGCAAAGTGTCCTGCAAATAGATACAACTATATGACAACAAACAGCGTTGAATCAGTAAATGCCTTAACAAAAGATGTGCGGAAAATTCCAATAACCTCCCTTATGGAATGGTTTCGAGAGCTTCTTCAAAATTGGTATTATGAGCATCGACAGAAATATGAAGGTAGTAATTAATCATATTTTGTTTTCGTTTGTTAAAAACTATTATTAAACATTTTTTTAACTAACTATGTTGTACTACTTTAAATGTTAGATGCACTGGATGAGGAACTCACACCATGGCAACTGTCAAAATAAAGTACTGAACCTTAAAGAGCGCAAATTGGAGTGTTAAGGGGATTCTAAGGAACAAAATTTATGAGGTTCGGGACAACCATAGAATACATATTGTTTATTTGGAAAAAAGCTGAATATACGTGTCGCATATGGCAGTTATCGGGTTTACCATGTGGTCACGTTTGTGTAGTGGGAAGAATTGAGTGTTTAACTTCTGTTAACATGTTGGCAAAACCTTGGTTTTTAAATAAAACACTTAAGGTTACATAAAAAGGATTATTTTTTCCTGTGAAAGATGTTTACAACTTTGCTATTCCAGATGACATCCAACTAGTATTGCCACCTGTTATGGATAAGAAACTGTCTGGTAGACCAAAAAACAAAGATCTCATCCGATCACAAGGGGAGGGGCCGATAATTAATAAGTGTGGAAGATGTGGTGTCAAGGGACATAACCAAAATTCTTGTAATGTACCGTTACCTAAAATACAGGTAGGTATTATACTCTAATTTTTTTTAATAGCAAAGGTGTGGAAGTGTGGTGTGTTGTAAAGGGACACAACCAAAATGCTTGTAATGTACAAGTATTTTACTAATGTATAATTGCGTTGTAATGTACAAAACATGGTTAGAAAGAAACTGAGATCTACAGAGCATGAATCATCTAGTCAAGGAAACAACTACAGGAACGAGTCACAACATGAGGCAAATCATGATGTCTATCAGCCGTGCGAGATGTATGAGCCACAACACGTGGCAAATTATATGGAAGATATGTATTACCCGCAACAGGACAACATGGGTTAGTACTTTATGTATCGGCATAATCCTGAGTCAACCAATCAACTCATAAATGGTTTGTCGTATTGGCTAACTCCAAATGACATCTTAAACTAGTTGGGTCGTTAGTTTGTTATTTGGTACTTTCAACAACTATTGGTTAAACTTTCATGTTGGATTTATGCATTTTACACTAATTTGATTGGTGATATCAGTTAACCAAATTTCACTTACTTTATAGGGTCATACTACTATAACAATGCACAGCGTAATAGATATAGTTACAAAAGATGTGCTTAGTAATTCAGAGTACAAAGATACTCACAAGTTCATACAATGCACAACATACATATCGTGACAAATCTGTGCTTAATATATAGTTTGTGCATAAACCATCTCGATTATAAAAGATGAGCTTAATCAAAAGTTTGTTCTCAAACATAGATATAGTTATAAGGGAAGATGTACTTAAACATAAACACTTACCTTGTTATTTATTCCAAAT
>BQNB010106030.1:0-14735 GCA_026074375.1 Tanacetum coccineum | reverse complement strand
CTACAAGGGCTAGATTTGTCAAATCTGAAAGTTGATTTAACACTACATTTTTCAAAGAGAAACACAAGGACTGATTGTGCAATACTCTCAAAGTTTCAAATACAAACGCGGGCAACTCTTTCTCCTAACAACCTATAACAGTTTTTCCCGCCAAATCTTGAATCAAACCCAACCTCTCCAACTCTTTCCCGTCTTGCTTAACCACAACCCCACCTCGTATTTTATCACTTCCACGTCATTTCTATGACGTGGCAACCTCCTATTGGTTCGAACACCTCACCAAACATCATCAACGGCTTAAATTCAAAGAGATTAGATCCAATGGCTAGGAATGAGTGTGTATCTCATCTTCTCTTCATCCTCAGCTATAAATACAAGCTCTTAATTCGATTTTAGGAGTGAGTAGTTTTTAGAGAGTTAAATTTTTCTTTGTATTTTACTCTTTTAAAGTTCGTGTACAGTTCATCATTGCAATTAAGCTTTTTAATCTTTCAAAATTCAGTTGTACGCTTTGATTCTTTACCTTGTATTCTTCTTTTCTTAAGAAATAAAAGTTAATTGAGTTGTTTTCATTTTGAAGTTTTCAAGTAATAAGCTGTTTTTAGTCAATGAGCTTGTAATAAGCTCATTTTAGCTTAATTTGTTTTCTCTAGTTCTAAAGTAGTTCAAATTTTATAAAAAGTCTTTTGAATACTGTTTTTTGTCTATTTTAGTGTAAAGATGTTCATTTGAATTCATATTGAGCAAGTTTAGAAGCATTGAGGAAGAATAAGCTCAAAGAAGCTTATTGAGCTTTAAGCTTTTGGTTTAGAGGCTAAGGTAGCCATATAGGTTTTGATTTAAAAGCCACTCACTCAGAAGGAGTGGCTAGTGTCAGAGATTACAAATTCAGGTTTCATTTTCTATTTCTTCATTATAGCTTTTGAAGCTTATTCTAATTGCTTATTGTGAATTTAAAAATGCTTATTCCATTTTGAGGTGTGTTTAGTTGATAATTAGTTTTAACTGTTTTTAATTTTCAATTACCTATTCTAGTTAAATAAATTTCTTAGTTGAAATTGTTCTTATTAGTGATAAGTAGCTAGCTGATAAACTAGCTTAATCTTCTTAATAAGCTGTAGCTTTTAGTGCTTAGATAGTTTAAGTAGGTGAGTTTAAGATTGAGTAGCTATAAGGTTTTAACAGCTTTAGTGTTTAAAATAGATTTTAGATAAAATTTAGTAGGGACAGATTTGTTAAAGAGTGTTTGGGTTAAGGCATTGTTGACTTTTAGAGTCAACATAATACTGTCAAAGCTTTTGATATAGTTGAGTTTGACAAAGAGTTCAAGTTTTAAACAGGATTTGAAACTTAGTTTGTAAAATTTTAAAGTTTAGAGCTTTAAAAAACACTACTAGCACCAGGGCAGTTTAAGAGTTCAAGTAGTTTTGTAGTTAAGAAATTTATAGCATATTAGTGTTCAAGTTTGGTTAATGTAGGTTTAGTAGCATTAAGTGAGTGAGTTTATGAGTTTCTACTTTAGAATTTAGCCTGCACTTGAGTTTTACCAAGAGTTTATCAGCATAAACAGTGTTAACTCAGTTAATACTGTTTATTGCTTATCATTTTTAAGCTCACTTTTTAGCTATGTTCTTGTAATTAGAAGATAGCATTTAGAATTAAATACCTTCATAATACTCTATTAGCTTAACATAATTCATCTCTTAATTTTCATTTTTAAGCTTTAGACTAGCTTAAATTTTCATGCAAAAGTAGTATAGCAACAACTTAGAGTATTAGCTTATTTTTTTTAGATTCTTCATTTCTAGTTGATTTTATCAAAATCCTTTTATCTAGGTTTACTCCATATTCTTAGTATAGCTTATTTCCAAATTTTCAGCTTCTAGAATCTATATTTGAGTTAGATAGCTTATTAAAATTAGCTTAAATACAGTGAATAAGCTGAACCTTTCACTTTTTAATAATAAAGTTCTTGTTAAACTAGTTAACTTTCAGCTTATTTCTTTTTAGGAATACTTAGTACACATCTTAAACTTCTTATAGCTTCTTATGGTTTTCATTTTCATTAAGAAATAAGCCAAAGACTAGAAAAGTTAGCAAATCCTTAGTTTGTGTAGAACAGTATTAGAAGCTTAATTTTTAGCTTATCTAGTGGATAAAAGTTCCAAGTGCTTTTGTTAAAGTTGTAGTATTAAAGCTCAAGTACAATTTTGTAGTTTTAAGATTTAGCTAATTTTCACTTTTTAGATAAGCTCAAAATAAGCCAAATCGTAGGGTCTGTTTTGTATTTTCTCAATAGTTTAGGGTTGTCTGTTTTAACTAGAGTGTAATTTTCTATTAGTTTCCCCGCCTGTCCTTTACTTTCATTTGTTGCAATTTCTACCCTAGTCTTTTAGAATAATAAAATAGTTTTAATATTTTTAATATTAGTTTTAATAAAATTAGGTTTTAGGTTTTAATTAGCAAAATTAGGGTTCAATTGCTATATAAAAATTGGGCATTTTTATTCCTTTAGTTTTCTGCACATTTTAAGTAGTTAAAAACTATTTTTCTTTATTTTTCCAGTTAAATTTGTATTTTCTAGGAATTAAAATAGGTTTTAAGTAATTTCTTTTTCTTAAAAAATTCATAGAAAATTGAAAAATAGTTGAAAATTCTAATTCTTTTTGTGATAATTTTCTTTTTCATTCTAGTATTTTTGAAAAATAAAAATAGAATTTTAGTGTTAATTTTTAGAAAAAGTTTATTTTTAGTAATTCATTTTTCTTTAAAAATTCATAAAAAATTCAAAAATAGTTAAAAAATTCTAAATCTTTTTCCTAAAATTTTCTTTTTAAATTTGTGATTTTTAGGTATAAAATTTGTTAAAAGTAGTGCCTTAGATTTTAAATTTCAGTTTTAGCTTACGTTTTTGATTTTCGTGTATTAAAATTTCGTGCTAGTTAATTGTTTTTAATTGTGCTATTATATTCGTAGTGTAATCCAAAGTTCAAAAATCCTTTATCATTCTTAACTCGAATCCGAATTATTCCCGAATCTCAATTCACGACTTCGTTGGGACACGACCCGAGAAGAAAATACTTCCCGGTTAAAAATATACGTATTGTGTTTTCTTTAGTGAGATTTTACCTTTTTATTTCTCTTGTTTGAGAAGTAATTGGGAAGAATTGTCACGGGATTTAAACTATACCTATATAAATTTGACTAGTGCTTATACACGCAACCAAATTTTGGCGCCGCTGCCGGGGATTTCGTGAACGATTTTTGAGGATATTCGTTGAAGTAGAGTTTTGAAGACCCTTCCTTTTTGGAAGTTACTTTGCTATTTTTGTCTATATTTTATAAAAATACAAAACGTTCATTAATTCGATTCCTATCGAATTAATTAAAAAAAACAAATTTGGATACTAGCTATCCATCTTAAACCATTCCAATAAACAACAAAACAAATCGTGAGATACTTGCGAGGTACGACGGACTTTCGAGTTTACAAACTATAAGGTGAGTAAAGAAAAGTGAAAAGCTACATGCAAAGAAAGTCATTGCGCTACGCTAACTTTTTCCGCTCACTGTGCGAAATCTTGGAGACTATCGGAACATGTAGTTAACGGTTACCAAAGAAATATATTTTTCTTTTTTGTTTTCCTTCTTAATAAATACTAAAAATTGTAAATTTCCCCAAAAATAATCTTCTTAATCTCAAATTCTTCTTTTTTATTATTTTTACTATGCATCAGCGCAACAAAATCGTTCTTCCTTGGAATGACACAATTCCGAAAGAACGTAATTGTCGACGTTTCTCGATCACTAAACAAAGGGCAATCCCTCTAATTCTTATAGCCCGAGATTCCAGGCCGAATGAGCGAACCTATGGCCGAGCAACTTCAAGCTCCACCGGTGTTTGAAAGTGCTATTATGTTGTAACCACCCAACAATTGCACAAAATTTTGAACTAAAATCCTCTCTCATCAATCTTGTGCAAAATTGAATTTTTCGAGGAGGTCATGATGAAGAGCCTCATGCTCATATTCGTCATTTTGAGAGCATAACGAATAATCAAAGGTACCCGGATGTACCTAACACCACCATCAAACTTTTTCTCTTTCCATTTTCTCTTGATGGTTTTGCCAAAACGTGTCCTTGACAAAGAACCCCCGAATTCTATCTTACATGGATGACTTAGTGTCCTAAGTTCATACTACTTTTTATTTCCACCTTCTAAGACACCTAATTTTCGGAATGAATTACGAATTTTCAACAAATTCCTCAAGAATCTTTCTCCGAAGCTTGGAGCGTTTCAATGGAAATATCTAAGGAAGAGTCCTCATCACGTATTTTCGCATCATCACCAATTAACACATTCTATAATTCGTTGAGCTATAAATGATCAAGATTCTCTTAATTCCGCTGCCGTTGGCATTTTCTCATACAAAAGATCCAACCGAAGGACTACAAATTCATTATAGAATAAAGCCAAAGTTAGATTTCACACACAGGAACGCACGTGATGCAGTGAGTACAATTCTCCTGACCATTTCTTCTACTTCTTCATCATCTAACTTCGAATTCCAACAAATGGCGGCGGCATTAGAGGACAAGATGACTTTAACTTTTAGGAATGAAATGAAAAAAATGAAAAATAAGATGAAAGCTCTTGTGCCTACTCCCGTTCCGATAAAGCGGATGAGACAGGTGAACTACTTGTGGTAGTAATCATAGTTATAAATGTTTAGCCCAATGATTAGAGAGGTTATGAAACCCTTATCATGATGATAAATTTCCATACAATTCAACAACCGCTTAGTTTGGTAACTTTGTTCAAAAACGGAAATTCAGATAACCCGTCCTCCCAACTTGGCAAACCAAATAAGACCACCGGGTTTTAATCAACAGAATAACAATAGGAATGTGAATGCAAATCAGGTTTACAATATGGAACTGGGAATAATGGAACCAAAGTTAACCAGTGGAGCTAATTCGGTCTTAACACAACAAGCTTAAGCTTAATCAAGCCCCAGAGTACACAAGTTCCGTGACTTACGAGATTTGAGGATTACACAAAAGCAATGATGTTACTTTGAATAATTAACAAAAGAAATTGAAGTGATTTCAAAAAGGAACAACAATATGTTTCAAAATGACAGAAGGAATTATCAAAATATATGTTAACATGTTTCTAAAGCAAATGTGAAATAACAATGCATCCGGTCAGAACTATTACCAAGTAATACTATTCCAATCCTAGAAATGAAGTCTAGGCTACACTACTAGGTAGTGGTTTACTTATGATGGACCATACCTCTATCCTCCCCTTCTGTCAATCCGTACATTGAGGAAGGTAAGGAAACTGATGACAAAGCCCAAGTGCAACCCACAAGTTCACAAAGTACTGCAAGATCCAACCTCCGTAGTTCAAAAATAAGGAAAGGGTTCCAAAACAAAGAAAAAGAACCCGTTGTTGAACTTAGAGTATTATGACCTTTCAAGACTCAAACAAATTTGCCTAACCCTTCGAAGGTATGAAAAGGACAAGATCGTGAAATAGATGATATCTTAGCTGTTTAAAGTACATAGAAATCTTTCGTGATCTCCACTTAGCTTAGCCCTGCGGATGCCTCTTGTCCAAATCCAAATGCCTATGATTAAAAAAGTTGTAAGTAACAAAAAGTGATTGAGATAACAAAGACACCATGAATGCAATTTGCTCCGGCGGTCATTCTCAAAAGCTTCCTCCCGAAAAGCTTCGTGACCCGGGACGATTTCTCATTCCTTGTGATTTTGGGGAGTTTGATAATCACTTGGCATTAGCGGATCTAGGTGCAAGTATCAATCTCATGCCCTTGTCTATTTGGAAGAAACTTGGACTTCCCGACCTTACAAGTACTAGAATGGTTCTAGAATTAGCCGACCGAACAATTTCTAAACCCCTCGGGATAGCCGAAAATGTGTTCGTTAAGGTCGGAAAATTCTATTTCCCGGTCGATTTTGTGATTTTAGACTTTGTTGCGGACCCCCATGTTCCTTTGATTTTAGGAAGGCCATTTTTTGAGCACAGCTCATGCCATTATTAGATGTTTATGAGGGGAGATCATTTTAAGACATAGGATCAATTCTTTGATATTAGTGGTGGTGAAACTCCCAAACGATTTCTTATGATAATATTGAATCCGTGAAACTAATTGACCTATTGTTGCAACTTGTGCGGAAGTATGCTCTAAATAGACTTAAAGCTTTACCAGAGTGTGATTCCCACTTCATCATTTTGGATCCCCTTATTTCACCCTCCTTCTTTTGAAGGAGTGAGATATTCCTTGAGGAAGAAATAGAAAATAGTTTTTAAAACAAGATGAATCTTTAAACATTGGATTAAAATAAGAATTTAATATGCAGAGGTATGTAACATACTTGGAAAAAATTCTTGAAGTTTTAAATGATGATCTTTTACCCACTTGAGTTCAAAAAGGAATCAAAAATGTGTGAAAAAGTCCAAACAACAATAGAGGAACCAACCCGACCTTGAACTCAAAGAAGTTTGCCCTTCTTATCTTGAATACGCTTTTCTTGAAAAAGATAATAAACTAACAACCCGTCATAATTTTAAAAGAATTTAAAAGAATGAGAATAAAACTTATGAGGTCTTAGCTCACAAAAGTGCTCTAGCTTGGAAAATCTTTGACGTTAAGGGAATTGACCCAAAGTTTTGTACACACAAAATTTTAATGGAGGATGATTACTAACTAGTGGTTCAAATGCAAAGAATGGTCACCCTAAATCCATAGTGTTAATAAGAAAGTAGGTCATCAAGCTTCTTGATGCCAAGGCTTGATTTACCCCATATACGGTAGCCTATGTTATCCGACGGGTTCATTGCTTCCTAAAAAAGAGAGAATGACCGTGGTGACGAACGATGAACAATGAACTCAATTCAACCCGACTTGTGACCGGTTTGAGAGTTGCAATTTTTAATAGGAAGTTAATGATGCCACAGGAGACCATTTCCCTTACCTTTTATGGATCAAATGCTTGAAAGGTTAGCGGGGAATGAGTTCTATTGTTTCTTAGACGGATTTTCCGGGTACTTTCAAATCCTGATTGACCCACAAGACCAAGAAAAGACTACCTTTACTTGCCCTATGAACCTTTTGCCTACAAAAGAATCCTTTTTGGCCTTATGTAATGCACCAGACCTTTCAAATTGCATGATGGCCATATATTCCATGACAAATATAGAAAACCATGAGGTTTTAATGGATGACTTTTTCGGTTTTTGGGATAATTTTTCAAAAGTGCCTTGATAACTTGAAACACACATAACATGCTTTAATCGATGTGAAAGAAACAAATCTTGTGCTTAATTGGGGAAAAAATGCCATTTCATGTTAAAAGAAAATAAGTTTTGGGACTATAAATTTCTAAAAGTGGTTTAAGAAATTTGATAGGGCAAAAAGTAGAAGTGATAGCTAAATTACCTTACCCCACCACCGGTAAAAGGCGTCCGAAGTTTACAAATTAGGTCAGCGGATTTTATCAAAGGTTCATACAAGACTTTTCAAAAATGCAAGACCCATGACTCATCTTTGGAAAAAGAAACTCCTTTTAGTCTTTCGATAGTAAACAAGCTTTAATGATCTTAGAAAGAAGTTTAAATAAATCACCAATACTTGTTGTCCAAATTAGGGATTATTTTATGAAATCAGAGTGTGCCGCTAGTGATGTTGGCTTTAGGAGCTGTTCTAGGCAAAGAAAAGGATGACCAATTTCATCCTATTCACTATGCGAGTAAGACTATGACCGAGGCTCAACTTCATTACACTACAACTGAAAAGGAAATGCTAGCCGTAGTATATGCCTTGGAGAAGTTTTGACCCTATCTAGTCTATCAAAGACAATAGTATACGATATTCATTCGCTATAAGTACCTAATAGGCTAAGCAAATGCCTAATCAAGTACTTAGTAAGATTCTATTACTCCAAGAGTTTCAATCTAAAATAAGACAAAAATAGAGCTGAAATGTACTCCGCCTATCACCTTTTCCTCAGACTTGAAATCCTCACAAGAATGAACTTTGAAAAGCAAAATATAACTGAGATCTTTTCCTTTAGATCATTAGAAAACTGAAGAGGTCAAAAAAGGGAATGAGTGAAAAGAGATTAATTGAATGATATTGTGATTAATGAGAAGAAAATGTTGTTGAAACAATGTGCTTAATAATGTAAATGTGCATAGTGATAATACCAACGCCATGGTTCGCCGGACTTAGCGAACTACCATAGTGTAATTTTGTTTTAATAAAGTAATAAGTTCACAACAAAAAGAAAGTTTTTTCAAAGATGCTAAACGATTACTATTGGGAAAAAAAAAGACCCATTTGTTCAAAATTGTGCTGAACCAAGTCATTAGACGATGTGTTTTTTTTTGGCAAGAGGCTAATATAACTCATGCTTGTCACAACACCTACGGAGCCATCATAGTGCTCAATTACACCGCTCGATAACGTCTTTGACACCAGGATTTCTTTTGGCCCACCATCTAAAAGATGCTTTCAACTTGGTAAACATTGTGATGCTGACAAAGACAAGGAAAAATCTCTCAAAGAGATAGAATGGCCTCAAAAATGCAATACAATTTGTGAGATCCCATTATTTGTGGGGAATTGATTTCATGGGTCCATTCCATCATAGAAAAATACATCCTATGTTCGGTTGGATTTATTTGTCCAAGGGTGGAAGCTAAGCTTTACCTACACATGATGCTCCGAGTGTTTTTAAGTTCTTAAAATGTCCTTTCTAGAATTGGAACCCCTCTCTATAAATAAGTTTGTAGAGGCACACATTTTTGTAATGACCATTTGCTAAGGTCAGGCTAAATATGTGTGACCCATCGTCTTTTGACTCCTTACCACCCTCAAACGAGTGGTCAAGTTGAGGTTTCAAATAGGGGAATTAAAAGGATTTTAGAAAGAACCATAGGTGAGAATAGAGCTTCTTGGAGTGATAAGCTTGATGATGCTCTATGGGCTTTCCGAACCGCCTACAAAACACCTATCGGATGTACTCCTTATAGGTTGGTTTACGGAAAAGCTTGCCATCTCCCTATTGAGTTGGAACATAAAGCTTTTTGGGCTCTTAAGCAAACTAATTTAGACCTTAATCTTGCGGGTAAAAATAGAAAGTCACAAATTAATGAGCTTAATGAATTAAGGGATGAAGCTTATGAGAATTCTTTGCTTTATAAGGAAAAAAAAAGGTTACATGATTCAAAGATTAAAAACCGAGTTTTTAATGTTGGGGATCAAGTGCTTCTTTTTAATTCAAGGCTAAAGATTTTCTCGGGGAAACTTAAATCTCGATGGTCAGGACCATTTACGATTGCTAATGTTTACCCTTATGGAACATTTGAACTTTCTCAAAAGGATGGTCTAAATTTTAAAGTCAATGGTCATAGGGTGAAACACTATTTTGGAGAAGATGTTCCTAATGTGATTATCCCAGATGTTAAGACCGACCCACCATGATAAACCTATTTTGGGAAATGATTCAAGCTATGGGACTCTTTCATAAACAAGCGCTTCGTGGAGCACCACCATGCTTATCCTTTTTATCTTCTTTCTATTTTCTCTTTGCTTCCCAAACAAACATTCGGGACGTTATAGCTGTACCGGTGAATAAAAAACTAAAGCTGTTTAAGTCAATTTTTGAGCTAACAATGTAAATGATTGAGAAGGAGGCTTGTTTCTCTTTCGTTCTTGTTGGTTGTTTTTGCTGTATGGTCTAGGTTTTTCGACTTTGAGATTCAAGGTTCTATATAGTGGTGAAGAACAAAGCAAATGCCCACAATTTCCATTGATGGTCTGCAATCTTCTCTTCATAAAGTGGGAAATCTCTTATCCTTGTTCTTTTATCGAACTAACATCTATTCTTTTGAATGACCTTTAGAATTTTTGTTACGATTCTTTTCGACCCAATCATTTTTAAACATTAAGGACACGTTTTCATTTTAAGTTTGGGGAAGATATCTTCGATATTGACTCACTTCATGCAACCGTTGTTTTGATCTTTTTGAATTACCTTTTTGTGAAAAAAGTGAAAAAATTTAAATTTTTGCTTACAAGAGAAGCTCAATAGAAGCTTAGTTTTGGAAAAACAAAATCCACTTTTCAGGTAATCCTTTGGTAAGAAATAGAGTTATTTTTTGACTTGACCGGTGAAAATTCCCTAGCTAGATTTTCTTTACCTACCTTTTGTAAGGCTATAGCTTTCACAAATCTATTGCGTTGGATTTTAAAAATGTGAAGAACAAAAATATGTAGTTAAATTATAAGTGTTTTGCTAGCAAGATTTATTGGATAACCAAAAAACTTATATGAATATTTGTTTCTTTTACTCCCACAAGCTCTTAACACACTTTAATCATACGTGACTTTATAATTTAACTAAGTCAACCAATGTCCTTTAAAAAAGTCTTTACATTTGAAAGTAATACATTTATTAGTAAGTAAGATTTTTGGTTTCAAATTTATAGTTGATTTTCTAAAGTGAAAATTTTCCCATTCACAAAAATATAATTATAAAAGAATGCCCAATGAAGCATTTTCTAATGGCAAAGCATTATTTGTTCGTGCCAATAAGCATTCTCGCAAAAATAGAATAATAAAAGCTATATATTAGTTTTAATCGTTGGCGTATCCATGATTAGTGAGACTACATACGGATTGGTCACAACTAAGGATTAAAACTATGTACGTGGAATCAAGGTCGTAAGTCATTCACACTAGGGAGCGCGGCCTAGATGTTAGTGAATTGCAACTAAGGGACTTGGGATTCTAGCTTTGTAGGAAAGGATTGTGTCGCGATAACCCACAAAACGATTAGCACGGAGTGGTTTGAACTAATAACACCGGTTTTGATGCGATATCCTATTTGGAGAAAGCCAAAGAGGGTTTCGAACTAAGAAAACAAACATTCTTATATTAAAAATAAATAATTTTATAAGTATATAGAAAATAAAAGAATGGTTAAAATTTCATATTCTTAAATCATTTATAAGTTTTGTTTCTATCCTTTTAGCTTTGAGTCGAGGGTTAATCTATTTATAACATTTAAGCTCACAAGCTTGAGTGTAACAGCTTAGATGATTTCACTATAAAAGATAAATGATCTAGTTTAAGTTGAAAAGAGTGCACACATCTAATCAATAATTTATTCTTGGGAGTGAAAGTTCACAATTTTAAGTATAAAGAGCTTAACCATATTGGACTTATATTGACATGAACTTGTTTTAATAAAAAAAAGCTTTGTTTATCTAGTGAAAAAGTCAGGAAGACGAATTTTCCTCTTTTGTGCTCTATTAATCGGGAGTAGACTATTTCAATGAGCCTAAAAGTTGCAAAATTGCAGATGATTGCCATTAATGTTTCCATAGATAAATGTTGTGAAAAAGCTCAGATGTTTAAAAAGGGATTCATAAAATGAAAACCAGGCATTTGAAACATTGTTAGTTTACACAGTGTAACACTTAATAAAAAATGCTGAGGACACGGCAATCCTTAGTTTGGGAATTTTGATAAGTGTTAAATGGTATATTAAAAATACCCAGGGATTCGCCATAAAACCAAGAAACATCCAAAAAGATAAATTGTTTGCTTTTGTGTCTCAATGTGCAGGAAAGGATATTAAAGTCAAAAAGAGCAAAAACAAGCCAAAACCGACAAGAAACGAAAAAGACAAGTACAAGAGAAAGATTTGAAGCCATTTTCAGAAGCTGGAAAAGAAAGTAGAGATATTCAATTAAAGCCAAAGGATCAATAATGACAAGTTTTCAAAAGTTCAAGGGTTCATTTGGATGTTTTGAAAGTCTAAGGACCAAAGATTTCAAAGTTAGAAAGTTGGTTTATAAGAGGAAAAAAAGATGACAACTACAAAGGGCGGAATTGACAACTAATAAAGTCATTTTACACTACAATTGTGGAAATGAAACACAAGGACCACTTATGCAATTCTCCCAAAGATTCAAACACACGCGGGTTTAATTCCTCCTAACCGTCTCTAACAAATTCTCCCGCCAAAACCCGAATAAGCCCAATCTTCCCCAAATCTCTCCCGTTTCTTCCCACACTCACACCACCTCGTATTTACCCACCTCCACGTCATTTTTATGACATGGCAACTTCCTATTGGTCCGAACACATCACCAATTAGATCCAACGGCTTAAATTCAAAGAGAAAAGATCTAAGGGTTTGGAATGAAGAAGCTTTCATCTTCTCATCATCTCTCATCTATAAATAAGAGCTTGTGTTTCAGTGTTAAGGGAGTTTTAGAGAGTTAGAAAAATTTCTTTTGTAATTTCCTTTTCGTGTACTGTTCATCGTAGCAATTAAGATTTTTAAATCCTTCATTTCATTTGTACTTCTGGTTACTTCTCTTGTACGCTTGTTCTTAAGCCAATAAAAACTAGTTGATTATTTTTGTTCTAAAGTTTTACAAGTAATAAACAGTTTAGTCAATAACTTGTAAAAATCTCCTTTAGCTTATTGAATTTCTCTAGCTCTCAAGTGTTCAAATGTTCAAAAAGTCTTTTAAATACGTTTTGTCTAATAAAGTTCTAATATGGTCATTTGAGTTCATTTGAGTCAATTGAAGCAATAAGAGTAATAAGGCTACATTTAGCTTATTAAGCTTATTATGCTTTAAAGTCTAGCGGCAAGGTGCCATTTAGAAAATTGGAATTTAGAGCCACTCACTCAAAAGATGGCTAGTGTCAGAGACTACATAAATTTCAGGTTTCCTCTTCTATATTTCATTTTAGCATTCATTATGCTTAATCAAGTAGCTTATTTCTTTGTCCTTTTTGTATGCTTAAACCTGTTCAAAGTTGTTTAAACAGTTTAGATATTCAAATATTTTTAGTTGATTGTAGCTATAATCCATTAGGTTCTCATTGCTTTCAAGTCTGTAATTAGAGTAGAATAAGCTAGCTGATAAACTAGCTTATTTATCTTAATAAGCTAAGGAATTTTAGTGCCTAGATAGCTCAATTAGGCTAATTTTAGAGAGAGTAGATATAAGGTTTTAACAGTTTTAGTTTTAAAATAGATTTTAAGTAAAAATTAGATGAGACAGTTTGAATAAACTAGTGTTTGGGTTAAGGTAAATTTGACCTTAAAAGTCAACATTTTCCTGTCAAAGTATTTTAAATAGTTGAGTTTGTCAACATGTTCAAGTTTTAAACAGGTTTTGAAACTTAGTTGATAGATTTTCAAAGTTTTAAGCTCTAAAAGCTTTAGCTAGCACCAGGGCAGATTTAAAAGTAAAATTAGTTTTAGAGTTAGATCATTCACATCATTTTAGTGATCAATTTTGGTTATTGTAAACTTAGATACATGTAGTGAGTAGGTTTAAAGAGTTCTCACCTCAGAAATTAGCCTGCATTTGAACCTTTGGTCAAGTATATCAGCAACAGCAGTATTAACTCAGTTAATACTGCTTGTTGCTCATCAATTTCTAGCTTCTTTTTAGCATTCATAATTAGGAGATAAGATTTAGAATTAAGCATTTTAGTAGTACTACATTAGCCTCATATAAATAACCTCTTAATTTTCATTTCTTAGCTTTTAGTCTAGCTTATTTGTACTTGCAAAAGTAGTATAGCAGCAACTTAGAGAACTAGCTTATTTCTTTTAGATTCTTCATTTCTAGTTGTTTTTATCAAAATCCTTTTATCTAGGTTTACTCCATATTCTTAGTATAGCTTATTTCCAAATTTTCAGCTTCTAGAATCTATATTTGAGTTAGATAGCTTATTAAGATTAGCTTAAATACAGTGAATAAGCTGAACCTTTCACTTTTTAATAACAAATTTCTTGTTAAACTTGTTAACTTTCAGCTTATTTTTTTTAGAAATACTTGGTACACATCTTAAACTTCTTATAGCTTCTTTTAGTTTTCATTTTCATTAAATAATAAGCAAGTAATAAGCCAAAGTTTGGAAAAGTAGAAATTTCAAATGGAAATCCTTAGTTTCTGTAACACAGTTTTAGATGCTTAATTTTTAGCTTATTAAGTTGTTAAAAGTCAAAAGAGCTTTTATGAAAGTTGTAGTGTTAAAGCTCAGTTACAACTTTGTAGTTTTAAGTTTTTGCTAATTTTCATTTTTTAGATAAGCTCAAAATAAGCCAAATCGTAGGGTTTGTTTGGTATATTTTCAATAGTTTAAGGTTGTCTGTTTTAACTAGAGTGTAAATTTTAGTTAGTTACTCCGCCTACCCTTTACTTTCTTTTATTGCACTTTCTACCCTGTCTTTTTAGAATAATAAAATAGATTTAATATTTTTAATTTTAGTTTTAATAAAATTAGGTTTTAGTTTTTAATTGGCAAAATTAGGGTTCAATTGGTTTATAAAAATTGGGCATTTTTATTCCACTAGATTTTTGCACATTTTTAGTTGTTAAAAACCATTTTTCTTTATTTTTCTAGTTAAGTTTGTATTTTCTAGGAATTAAAATAGGTTTTAGATAATTTCTTTTTCTTAAAAAATTCATAGAAAATAGAAAAATAGTTGAAAAATTCTAATTTTTTTTCTAAAATTTTCTTTTTCATTCTAGTATTTTTAAAAAATAAAAATAGAAATTTAGTGTTAATTTTTAGGAAAAGTTTATTTTAGTTAATTCATTTTTCTTTAAAAATTTATATAAAATTCAAAAATAGTTAAAAAATTCTAATTCTTTTTCCTAAAAT
>BQNB010106029.1:6027-23476 GCA_026074375.1 Tanacetum coccineum | reverse complement strand
AGATTAAGCACCACATATATAGAGCATTAAAGGTAGAAAACGGGCTGCAGGCCGAAATGGTTTAACACGTTGATCATTAAACTTGTTTATTCATGCAGATATGAATTTGTTGGTCAAAAATCCAGAATGGTCATACTTTAAGATGTGGCATCTGCACTGCTCTAGCCAACAACCTCAACACTTCAAAGTGGTCGAGAATCATATCGAGTATCCTTATGATCATTAGTCGTAGGTGGATTTTAGGTGAGGGTGGGAGTCGATGGCGAGTCAGAAGATAATGCAAATCATTATAATGTTGTGGTTGCTTAGGATGATGTGGACACCTATTATCTAAAAATGTTTTGTAGTATGAAAGAGGCATGTGATATCAATACTCATATTATCTTATTATTACGTCAGTCTCAAAATTATAGTCCACATTTTTTTTGGGATATCTCAATTTAATTGTTCACTACTAAAAATAGATAAGGAAATTTGATTAAGTTTAACATATTACTCTTGGTTGAAATTAATATTACAAACTTTAAAGAAGACGTTAATTAATTAACTAAGAGTAAAATTGTTATTCTGCAAAAAGTAAAAGAGATAATTTATTAATAATTATGTTTTTCTTAAACTGTGAGTTTTTGTCAGAGGACAATAATTTTGAGACGAAAGGAGTATTAATATATGATGTGACCATTGGTTGAAGTGAAGTTCTCATGTCCCTTGTTCGCTCTTTGATGGTAGGTTGATAAGAATGCTTATAATCTATCCATGTGATTATACGGTTGTTGTTTGTTAGAATTGCGTTAAAATTTGAAAAGTCGAGGGAACGCTATTGTTACCCTGTGTAGATTGTAGACAAATTAGTAGCTCACTACATGCCATGTGGTTTTAACGAATAAAAACCATAAATTCTAGATGACATACTAGGCTCAACTTGTAAAAGGGCATTCCGGTGAAATTTGATGGTCATGTGCTAGATTTTTAAAAGGAGCCTTTTAACATGAGAATTGAAGTATGTGTAGAAATAGTGATATGTAATTAAATTATGTTTTTGTTTTAAGATTAATCTATATATATACTATAAGATTGAATTTGTAGTTTTAATTGTCAGTATTAATGACTACAAACTCACTCTTTGCAATGATGAATTCGCCAGGTAAATTAGAGTGCCATGAATTGAGGGTAAACCAAAAATCCAACCTGCCAATACCATGAATGCTGAGAAGATGAAAAATTGCCACAAATTTAATGTGTGTTTGTAGATGATTTCACTCGCGGTCCGTCGTCACTGGAATTAAACACAACATAAACGCACACCAATAACTTCATAAACTTCACCCCATGATCCAACCTAATCGATTTCACTCGCGGTCCGGTAAGATTTCATTTCTTAATTCAACATATAATATATTGAATATAACTCATGGGTAATTTCATTTTCTGCAGGTCTTTCGATCTTTGATTCTTGGGATGATTCGATTTTTACGTTTTGTTTTAGATTAATGGTTGCATTGATCCAACCAACATGTTACAACTGCCTTAGGTATAATATTTTTATCTTTCAATTTTGTCCCTTATTTTGTGTTAATTAGATCCGAATTTAATATCTATGTTAGTTTATGTATTTATGTTACAAGAAGTTTAATTTATGTGTTTATAGCTTGAATTGGTTGGTTATGTTATGATATTTGGCTACTTTTTAGAATTGAGGCTTTTATATAGATTGGCTTATTAGTAGGATTTTTTGACGTTTAAGTTCAAGAGGATGTCCGTTTGAGCTTATTTGATGGGTTTATTATGAACTTATTGAAAATTTGTTAAGCTCATAAGCAAAAAAAAACAAGCTTATAAGTTTATCATATATTTTTTGACTGATTTATGTTTATCTTTTGTGTTTATATTGAATTAATGGGACAAGAGTTATTGGAGAGCATATGGTTTCTAAATTAATACCTTATCATTTGTGCTATGAAATCCTGATTTGCTTTGGCTCTAACCATACTTCCAACTGGTAAATAACAAGGTTAGTTTTAGTTTAGGCATGAAAGTGTTGTAACC
Organism: Tanacetum coccineum; assembly: GCA_026074375.1. Classification (NCBI taxonomy): domain Eukaryota; kingdom Viridiplantae; phylum Streptophyta; class Magnoliopsida; order Asterales; family Asteraceae; genus Tanacetum; species Tanacetum coccineum. Next base: position 21,430 of record BQNB010106029.1, on the reverse strand, counting down.
CAATTACTGTCTCCTTATCTCTAACAGTGGGGAAATGAATACTTTCACTAGGCGTTTAATGGAGGACCAAAGGATCAAGTTGAACAGTTGTAATCTAAGAAAGCATCGGCCCCAGTTTTGTTTATTTGTCCTTTGGTGCTATACTTTCAGTAAACTATTACAAATATGAGATAAAAACGAGTTTTATTGAGAGGAATAGGACTAATTTTGTGGTGTTATATGCAGATTTTGGCCGGGTTCCAGCTGCAACGAACGAAACATCTGCCACAAAGTTGCAGATTCTGCCATCACAGACCGTCCATGAAAATCGTGTTCTTGAACCAAAGAACTCTTAAAACATTTCACTTTTACTCCAGCAGAACTGAATGTGACGATTGGTGAAGTTTGTGATGCACTTTAACAAGGTAATGTCCTTTCCACCGCGTGCTGACTTGGAAATTGTTTATTTTGATTGTAACGTAACTATGTGTCTGTCTAATTTTTTTTATCATTTGTGTATTAACAGGCAGAGAAAAAAGCTATGTCAAGGAAGTCCAAATAATATCCGATGGCACATGCATACGAGTCACGCAGTTTAACGATTTCACAACATCACAATCAATATCAGAACCACGTCAATGCATCCTAATATTTTCTATGCGAGCTAAATTTGTGCAGGTATGGTTGATAAATATAAATAGCGAATAATCTATATAAAATCACAGAAAATATAAAGTTATTCTACCCATCATACAACTGTAATGCCTTACTTACCTATATTAACTCCGATATTGTCAATGTGTGGGCAGAGAACCAATTGGCCTGCATAGCTTGGGTCTGTAAGAATTTCTTGATACCTAAGCATGATCATACATCTCCAAAAGTGGCTATCAAGATGTATAAGTGAAACAAATATCTACTCAAGAAAGCAGCTGCAAAACATAAGTGAGTTAAGATAGATGCAAATATAAGTTTTTTGAAACTAAATCCACCCATTTTACTTGGCGTGTTTGTAAGTGTGTGTGAGTTTGTGATTGGTGGATTTTTGATGGGTCAAAATGAGGAGTTTGTCTGGTGTTTCTATAAGCAGAGTACTTCACAGCTAATGTTAGTTCTGCAAAGCAATAGATTGTTTGTTTGATAGCGCCTGGTATTCCTTTTTTTATTCTCAACTCTTCATATTACTTCTTTAATATTTTTTGTGAAATACAGTTGGGATTGAGACATATGATATGGTCTCTCAAACTGGTCCTCCTTTGGCTAAATGGCAATATGTTATTGTAGCCTTGCAGGTTGGTTGGCCTATTTAAGTAAATTTGACATATGATTTCACTTTCTCAAAAAGCATCAAGGTGACCCCTCTCTTGCTTAATCATCATTATTTGCTTAACAATTATCGATTTATACACTTTTTCATAGCGGCACCTTAAAATTAGCTCTCTAAAGTTATGTCCTTTATTTTTATGTGTATAAACTTACATAGTTTTTTTCTGCTCTATATAATATATGGCTAACTGAATTAGAGATAAACATAATTTGATTACCTATTTTATGCAAATAGCCATTCTTAATTATAATTACACTAATAACATAGTTTAGGTTGCATAAAGGGGCCTTTATGCCTAAGCTCATATAGGTTTTTATAACCTTGCATTGTTCCTCCCCAGTATAACAAAATTTAAATGCTAAAAGTATAAATATGAAGTGCAAAACGTAAGACCCATGCGTAGAAAACCTTAAGGTTTGACTCACTTACATAGGCCCCTGTTTGACAAATTCGTATTTGTAACGTAAGCATAACTAGATGATTTAGAGAATAGTTCAACCAATTGAAAATGCTTTCGGGTATATGTATTCTTCAGAAGTGACAACGTAAGCATAACTACATGATTTAAAGAATAGTTCAACCAATTGAAAATGCTTTCGGGTATATGTGAGGCTTCCACTGTGACGGCTAATCAGTTTCCTAAAAACTCTCCTTCTAACTTTATCACTTATCTAGTGTACAATGCTTATTTTCTTAAAAGTAATAATGTAAAAAACTTATGTAATTGACGTGATATCAGAAAGAGCAATGACTCTTTGTTTCTATTTAATGCTTCCAGTATATCAGTTTCCACGCGTAATCATGGTTGCCAAAGGGGATCGGTTGTAATGGAATGTCTTGCAGAAATAAAGGATGTTGATTCCAATGGAGAAATCATGTTACTAACTTGGTCTTCCTCTGTAAGTGATAAGTTTTCATGTTTATGAGCTAAGTATTTATGTAATTATTTACAAGTAAATTTATGTGAAGTAGTTACAGATGACACATTGTCAATTTGAAATTTTAGAAAACCAAAATATAAAAACCAAATATTCAGTTTGGTTGGCGTAGGATATGAGCATCAGATTATGACCATAAGAAAAGGAAGTATGTGCTTATACTTTGCTTTATGCTATAATTTAATATTGGACAATTTGGAAACATAGAAGAATTAATATAGTGATAAAATCTATTACTGTAGCATAAAGTGATTTTAGTATGCTTTATAGTAATAGATGTTCTGCTAATAATAGTACTTTATTTCTTCTTCTCCGTTGCAGGATGAGAGCAGCCACGTAAATATTCATTTGCTGGATGAGACCAGCAAGTAATTATTCAGGAACCGTGGTTCAGAGGGTGTAGCTGGTGTGGTTTGGAAGGTGTGTTGGGTTTATCGAACATCAGCTACTTGGAATATGTAATCATATTGGTAGAAAAAAACAGTCTTATTTGCTAAATTCTAGGTGGTCACAATAGATACGAAAAGTTACAGCTTAGTCGTTATGATGCAAGTACCAAAGTAAAATGTTGTGATTTTATACTATTTTTTTGTTATTATCACATCAGATAATAGTCTATAGAATTCTAAAAGGGTCGTGTTCTCATCATTTGTAAGCATATTATAGCTAATGAGAATGTAGCAGTTTGTAAGCATATTATAGCTAATGAGAATGTAGCAGTGAAGTTGTAGCAGGGAAGTTGTACAAATGTAGCAGCAAGTCTACTTTTACACAAAGAGGAATTGAAAGAGTACTTTACTAATTCTTTCTTTGTAGCTTCCGGCATCGTCACGGTATTTATCACGTATGAGAAGAGTATGAGACATTCTTCTTTGTTGGTATCCCCATATATTTACTAAATTTTTGGTGATATGTTGACTGTTTGAAACAAGAAATTTATATCAGTAATTTCATGAAGGATGATTAATCAAGTGGTTACTTTATCCATTTGCTAGATTTGTGGTCCTTCAACAAATGAATGATGTAAGAAAAAGGACTATCATCCCAGTAACCTTAGCCACGGTTTTGGCAAAAAAAAAGAAATAGGTTTGATGTCATCATTAGTAAGGCTGCAAATAAAAAGTTATGTTCTGCAAGTACCACATATTGTGGGTGAACAAATATAGTCTCTAAACGAAGAAAAAAACGTAGCTATCACGGAATAACAAATAAACCTCTATAAAAAACACAATTGATATAACTCGCTTCATAAGGATCCGAAACTTTTAAACTTAAACAGATTACAATATTCAAGAGCATTTTGCATAAAAAGACTTGAACTCAACTTCTTTTGTAACTATTTAGTTAAACATATATTACGTGACATATTTCAATTACACACTTACGCATTGCATAACTTTAGTACAATTCATATGAAGTTGAAACTATAAGAATTGTAACAAGAGTGTAACAATCAAAATTTTCCCACACCCGGTGCAAAGCACGGGTGTTGCAAAGCCTCGTTTCATATATCATCATACTTTCATGATTAATTTCATATATACCCAAAATGCAATTATTGAATGCATAATGTACAATGTTTTTAATGCATGTATATATAAAATTTCCAACTAAAAGTAGGGGAGATATAAAATTGCCCCTTGTTTTTATATCGATCAAATGATACATCCAATATTCTTCAAGTTTACATAGATCTTTTATTCTTCTAAGTATAATTTTTAGTTTTAAAAATATTTTATAATGATCCATAAAGTTTTAAATATTTTTTTATAAGAGTATAAGTTATGGCAACATGCCATTTGGACCTCACCCAACGCCACATCAACATTCCAACTCTCAACACTCACACACCAAAACACCCTTTACTCAGAACATGCCATTTGAGCCCCACTTACCTACGATTTTATTTTATTTTCTATTTTTTCAAACAAACTATATTTCATTAATTCAAATATATCACAATACGAAACTAAAAAAATACACGAAAACTTAAAAACTTACGTCGAGTTACAATACGATGCGAAAACACAAGTCATCCTATTTGTTATCTTTGTTCATCAAACGGATTTTGTGACTGCTATTATCTTTTATTTCTGACACACATTTCCATAACGTGGCTTTAACCTTGTAATCTTTTCAGGCTTCATCGTCCAAAATCTGACAATCAAAACACGTCTTTCTGGCGAAATGTATTTGCATTCCGTGTATTGTTTCATCATCTTGTTTTGCCTCCTTTGCTTGCTCAAACAACTTGATTACGCCAACAATAGCAAGCCATTTATGGTATAAATAATGTGTTTTTGATAGAGAAGTGTGTGAAAATTTTAGTTAAAATGGATTGTTATTTATAAAGTGTAAAAAGGGGTTTTAATTTTAAAAAATAATTTATTTTGAAAAGTTAAAGTTGCATAATATAACGGTATAATTATTTTTTTTGTCTTTTTCACGCTGTGCATTCGGCGGAAGGCCATTCGGCGGGCATTGACGATGTCACGACGTAGGTTTGGCGGCGCCAGATGTCGTACCATGTCGGATTCAGCGGAGGAGCTCGCTACCATACCCATCCCTCTAAGATGCCATGTATTACTTTCTTAAAAAATACATCACCTAACAACGTTTGTTTTTCTAAGACAATCTATAAGTTTACTTTATTTAAAACAATATTCCTAGGTAAAAATATAGTTTTTCATGAGATATGCGTCTTATATAAACTTTCAGACAAAAAATGTATGCTTCACATAAGGATAGAGTTTGAAATCTTAAATATTAAAGACAAAGAGATTCAAGTGGAAGAAATTTGGTTAGAGAAAAGAGTCTTCTCCACAAAAATTCACAAAATTCTTGTGCTCGATTTCCAATATTAAATCACAAACTTAAGCTCTTTTTTCCTTTGAAAACTTCAAATTTTTTATTCTTGTCATCCTGAAGTTACAACCTTCTTTCTAAATCACCTGTCTAAAAAAAGAGTTTATACCTATAATAAAGTTTCAAGAGTCGAACACCCCTAAAAAAGGAGGCCATGTGCGGTTGATCACCTCGCACGTGCTTAAATCAGGCCTACTCTTTAACTTTGCAAGCATGTAAAATGGTAGATATTTTAGTCAAATAAGATGCATAAACTGACATCAGATGCGCTTTCAAGGTTTTAACCTAATGTGAGTGGGTGGAATTTGTAAGACTAATCGTAATGGTGACCAAGTTAATGGTCGACCGACCGAAGGCGAGCCCCCTGTTGTGAGTCCAGGGATGGAAAAAATTCCGTAGCCGATGGGGACCCGATCCCCAAACCCGATTTGACTGGGGAATCCCCGATTTGACCGGGGATGGGGAATCCCTAAATTATGAAACCGATGATGAGGTGGGGATGGGGATAACATAAATCCCCGACCCCGAATCTGACCCCAAACTTTTTAATGTATAAATATACAAAAATTATTTGTATATTAATAGTACACGTACTTGTATATGCATATGTTAGTGAGTACTCACAATTATTATACTTGAAGTATATTTTTAAGTATATATGATATTTTATGGATCATATACTTTTAAAATGCTAAGCATTGACTACATATTATTCAACCAATATTTTTTCTGAATACGCATATTTGATGCACTTTATGTTTATATTATACGTGATGTTTCAATATTTACGATGCTTTAAATTTAAATCACATTTTAATTAGTCCAACTATGTACAATGTATTTATTTTAAGACAATTTATAGGTCAATTCATTATATGTTCAATTAGTTATGTATTTTTTATGCTCATTTCCTAAAGACAAAAAATCCCCGAATCCCCGTGGGGATCCCTGATCCTCATTGGGGATGGGGATGTATAAAATGATTCCCCGATGGGGATGGCAGTGGGAATTGGAATGGGGAGTGAGAAAAGAGGATGTGGATGGTGAATACAATCCCCAATATTCCCCGCCCCGTTGCCATCCTTTTTATCATATGTTTAGTCTTTGAGAGAGAAATGTGAGTTGGCGCTGAGATGAGTTTTCCATAAAAGCAAAAGAAAATAGACATCCAAAGTTTTTGTTCTAGAAATAATGTTTTAGCTAGGTGAACTAATTAGTATGTTACCTGATTAGAGCGATGTAACTTCAAGAGAAGAAATGAGTAATGTAAACCTTAATACCTTATGATTGTGAAAGATGCTAGTGTCCAAATTTACTGTCTAAGGGTGTGCTTCTTTTTTATCCTGATTGAAAAGAGCATCTTTGTGCATAACGAGAGGGTTTTTACCCCGCGCGTTGCTGCGGGTCTTTTTTTGACGTTGTTTTTATACATATCGTTTGTCGAGACTTTTTCAAGGATATTCTGTACACATCAAAACAGATGAATAAGTTGATAGTCACGACTCTCTTTGCAACATTAGCCATTGTCAATGACTACATTTCGCCTCGTTTTTCCATCAATTTAAGGGCGCATCCCAACCCATTCTATGAGTGCATCATACTATTGCATAAACCTTTGTTGTTGAGGCCATGTTATAGTGGTGTCGAAAATCCTGTCACAAAGAAGCTGATATTAATGCATTTTGCCACAAAAGTATATACCATTACTGGTTAACACTATGATCCTAATGTTAACCAGTATATACTTTTGTGGCAAAATGCATTAATATCAACTGTGGTCTTATTCATCGAATGGTGTCGGTTTCAGGCCGTACCTTATTTAAACTGAGGTACTTCAAAATTTCAGTGTTCCTTTCATTTTTTCTAAATGTACACGTCTTTCCAAAAATATTAAGATAAATAAGTAAAGAAATATTTCTATAGGTAAACACACCCTCAGATTTCCTAATAACCATATTAAATTTTCAGTGTTGTACAACCTATTGACAATGAAAAATTTGGTAAATACATATAAATGTGACTTGATCGAGCATCATAAGAGATTGAAGTTGCTTATCTATCCTTTATGATAGTATAGATCCCATGCATGAAAAAACACATTTTATTCGTCATTGGTAAAAAAATGTGAAAGGACAAATGCAACTTGAAGATGCGCTATTCTTAGTAATAGAATATTTAACCATAATAATTCATCATACAAAATGCAATAACCTTCGGATTAATGACTTAATAGTGCTTGTCTGTTTTAAAAACTTAACTACTAATTTGTATTCATGCATTTCAAATAAAGATGGTAATCTATTATATGTCACGAAAGTGAAGTAGTATGAATATTGACATAGAAAAATCATACAAAACCACATATCAAAATTAGATGACTTAGTTGGTAACATTGATACAAAGGGTAGTAAAATAATCAAATGATTACCAGAAATTTGAAACAATTTCTCTTGTGTTTGGTGATACGTCAGCAATGTGTCTCGTATAAAAATTAAGCACTAATGAACAAAATAAATCGCTACTGAATTTGGAATGAAAATAGGCGTTGGCTGAAAAAAAGGTTAATTTCGTGCTTTTATGTGGTGCTTAGTTTTAATGGCTCACTATCTTGAGCTTAAATAGTTATTTGAGTTCATAAGCTCAATTCACCAAGATCATAAGCTGAAGGTTAGTGGCTTTTCGATATTTTCATAAATTCATAAACAACTTTAACTCAATCTAGACCTGTACTAATTTCCAAAAAAGAATCAGATACGGAGTAACAATTTTTAAAGTGTTTGGGAAATCAGTGTCGGTTAATAAGTTGAACATCCAAAGCAACATATATTTAGATGAATAGTTATTCAATGTATATATTAGAATTAATGGATTAGGTTGTTGGAAGCATTATGTTGATAAAAAACATATAATTTAAGTTGTCATTATACTGATATTTGTGGGAAAATGCTTACCTTAGATTTTGAATGTCGATGGTTTTTCGATGAATACGATTGGTAGTAGCGTCTCCCGATGTGTTGATCATGCTTACTGCTTGTATACGGCCAATATAGCCTGTTGATGTAAAGGTAGATATGTGAGCATGTAAGGTATTAATGTGTTTACCCTATTATATTTATATTCATACCTGTGAGTATTGCATTTTTCACATTTGCTGTTGCTTGAAGCTCGTTGTAAGCAGCAAAGTTATAGTGCTCAGGGAAACCAACATTTGATATTTCCTGTAAGTTGGTGAATCTACCAAGTATAAGAGATGTATAGTTTTGTAAAGTTCGTTCCCATGGGCCTGTTTGTTCACAACTGAAGCCTGAGATTCTGTAAGCTCTTTTAATTCGAAGTAGCTGGTTGAAGTACTCGGTGTCTTGAACATCCCGTATTCGCTTATATTGGAAGACCCTGTTAAACGTAGTTAAACATGGTTAACTTAATTGTTTACTGTATAGAGTAAAGGATAGTTAGCGTGTGTCTATGAACATACTTGTTTGTCAAGTAAGATGCATCAATACTTAATGGGTTGCCGGGTATGAATATGCTTGGAAGTCCATTTACAGTATACTATCACTTCAATTGTCTTGTCTGAATGGGTCGGGCTTAGGTCTGCAATATCCGTGATCTCTGGTTCTGCGATGACCATTTTTCCTTTGTCTTCATGTAGCGCGTCAGGATTGCTGGTTGTCGCCATGTTCCTGTAAAGAATATATATATGATGGTAGTTAGATACAACTATATGTTTAGCTAAGTGTATAAAGTGTATGCAAACGTTAATTTTTAAGTGAAGTAATTGCTGGGAAGGGATATGGGTTCATGTAAGGATACTACATATGTAACAACTATTAGAGAAGTGAGTGAAAGTATGTAGAGGCTATTGACAACTCAGAGAATAAAAGAAACAAACACGTATTTGCAAGCATGTATATGTGTAAGTGGCAATGTATGGTAGTAATATAGTATTATTAGGTACCGGTTGTTAAATTCTTGAAGTCAACACAAACATGTAAAAATACATATTTATAACTGAGTTACCATGAAAAAACAATAACAAAAAGTATAACTTAAAAGTAAAAAGCACTACATCACAAAGTACCTGAACACAAATGTTGTTCAGCTACAAAAGTTGACTCCAGCGTTGGTTCATCGTCTACTAATTTCAGCTACAATTCGTGGACCATATTTGCGGAAAATATTGTCCTCACTAAAAGCATAAATATTTAAGTAGGAATTAAGGGAACATAAGTATTAGCAAAGCAGATTGAACCTTCATAGATTAGCAAATAAGGTGCGCATAAGATTAATCTTTAGCCTAACTTAATGTTTTGCCCAAAGAAAATCTGACATCTAAGCAATATTGATCCTTGGTAGTAGAAGCAGAAACAGGTCGAAGCAGCTATAGCTTTTCTCCAACTGCAACCTTGGTAGTAGTAACAGAAACAGGGCGAACCTAGTACGTTTTAAGAGTTATAAATGTTACTTTTTTCCACTTAATATGTTATGCTTTATTTATGATTAGAACCACATATTATTACAACAGTAGTCAAATAAACATATAAAATGATAGGGGAGGCATTTTAACCAAACCTAATCTGTTTGCGACATCAGAACTTCTTCACCAGCTCAGCCCGTTGGCCTTTTTTTTAACTTGCCCCTTTTTTCTGTATTCGATTTTGCAAAAATATAAATCTTGTCACATATAATAAGAGAATAACAGTAAAAATAGAACACCATATAACTCGATAAAGGAAGTAAGACTTACACTGCTGCTCGAACCTTAGCATTGAAAAAGCCAGGACATATGTTGGAAGCCATGATACAATCTCCTAACGTTTCTTTCATCCTTCCAAGTGACACCTAAATACTCGGAGAACATGAATGATCATGTGGATGAAAAGCATATTTCAAGGAATATGTATAAGCTGCATTAGCAAAGTAAAAGAAATTCACCTATATCGAAGAACAGCATACTACACGCACGATAACAGACTCCATAACACATACATCCATCAATTTAAACATACACCACCAACAACGGAGTTTGGCTTGATCAAGTGACACTGCTATTACCTGTAATGGAAATTCCACAAATAACAAAAGCAACATCAATCAGTAAAAAAACCTAACTAAACTTTACATAAAACCCAAAACTAACAAAACTCTCAAATATCTACTTTCAGAATTTACGAACAAAAAAAAAACAACCTAAAGTTTATAAGAAGCAATAAAATTTATAAAAAAAACAAAAATCAGCAAACAGTCAGAATTCTAACGAAGCCCTAATTTAGAACCTTAATCTTTTTAATTTTCCATAAAGAATATCATACCTTGATGGTAACTCAAGGATTGATTCAAATTTGTTTGGCGATGAATTATCGTGCTTGCTCTAGAATGATCGACTTGAGGCTATGGAATGAGTTGTGATTTGAGTTTCTTATTCTTCTTCTTGTTCAACCGGTGGTGGTTAGTGGGAGAAACATCCGGAAGAGTGGCGATGGATACCGAGTTATGAATCGTCATAAATTAATACTCCCTCATTCCCTAAATAAGTGTCCACTATTGACTTTCGAAGTCAATCTTCTTTAACTTTGACCTTAAATTATTTTGTTTGTGTTATATAATACTTGATGAAAATTATACCAATGAAAATACATTCAAAATACAATCCATTTATATATTTTGCATCAAGTATAATATAACACAATCAAAATAATTTAAGGTCAAAGTTGAAGAAGAATGACTTTGAAAGTCAATAGTGGACATTTATTTAGGGACGGAGAGAGTAAAATGCAAAGTGTGTTTTTTTTAGGCCTGTCCATTCGGCTGACAACTAAAACACCGGAGCCCGCGGTCAAAACGACGTCGCGGTCATGGTGTTGAGTATATTGTATAATATAATGTGACATGTTTGTAATAAGAAAAGTTCAAAAATATGTTGTTTCCTTCTTTTTATGCTTAATGAAAATAACTTATAATAGTCAATGACCATATTAACCCCTGCATAAAAAACTCAGATCTAAAAAAACCCAGAATGAAAAACTGAAAACATAACAAGATCACAATTATAAAAAACTTGATACTCCAATGAAGAACCCAAATCTACCTTTTATCTAAATTCGTAATTGACACTCCATAATTATTCCAAACTAAAACTGTCAAAATCTAATGGCCTAAAAAAACAAAACAGTTCATCAGTACGCATGGATCTTTCCTCCATTTTGTCTATCAAATATCTTGAAGTCATTTTATTAATTAAAAATAACAAATTGATACACTTGAGTCTTGATCTATAAAATATATAAAGCCCCAATGTAAATTGAACTAAAGAAAATCTTTTCTATCAAAACTAACATATAATTAACATAAAACAATCACCAGTTAAGATCTAGTCATCAACAAACAACAAAACCCATTAAATGGATGTGATTATCCACCGATCATCATCTTCTTCATATCCTTGTTTCGTATCACAAACACTTGAAGCATAAAGTTCAATGAAGAAATACCATCAAGGGACGTCAAGGAAAAGCGCCGACAATAACGGGTGTCGGAGGAGGAGAACCGGTGATAAGAGTTGTGTGATAAATGAAAATTGAAAGGGACCAACGGGCCTCTGGTCTAATGGTATGGAGGTTTTACCCTCCTAGGTAAGGTCTCAAGTTCGAGTCTTGTCTAGGGCGATAGGAGTTTCCTCCCGCGTGCGTAAAGGGAAGGGTGCCATTGCCTTCTAGGCTGGACCCAACCTGGTTGTGTGGGCTTGCTACGCCTTCTAGGCTAGGGGCCATGTAGCCACAATTGCCGTTCAAAAAAAAAATTTGAAAGGGGAGGATGAGTGAGATGAAAGATAAAAAAAAGTGAAGGTGACAACTTTTAGTACCCTTTTGCATTTAGGATTTCTTTCTAGAATAAGCAAAAAAGAAACACCATTTGATCCTTTTTGTATCCAAGTTTGTTACCAAAAGGCTCATTAAGCAAAAAAAATAAACACCCCCTAACTCTAACTAAATATGTGTTTGTTTAGAAATCGATAACGGAGAAAATGAGATTTACATTTTGTGTTTTTATTTATATGACCAAAGTGTATAGAGAATGTCAACTATTAGCAAAGCAAGGCAAGGGCTACATAAGATGACATGTATGAATTTATTGCTTATTGTGACGGATACGAAGAACATGATATTAGAGAAAGTCATGAGCCAAATAACCGCTGATCGGATCAACAATGTATGAATATAGATAAAATGGATGATTACCTGAGAACATGACACGTTTTAGGAGCTCACAAGGATTTTATGATTAAACGAAAACGAATAAGATAAGTGTTTGAGTGACAAAACCAGAAAAATTGAGACAAAACTAAAAACCTAAAAAAACAACGAACAACCATTGATTTTAATATTTTAATGAAAAGTAGGCCGATACTCTTGGTTTGGTTATACACCAAAATTAAGAAAAACATGAACCAATGTTAATGTTTTTCTTAGGGGGTAGGATTACTTTTGTTAGATTTGTCCTATGATTCGATCATTATGACAAAAAGGTTACTGAAAAGTTTCTCGTTGCTTGAGGCCACATCTTTAAGAAGTAAGAAGTCGACACTTAAAAGAAATGCACGAAATTTAGGTTTCTTTACCGATTTAAACATTTTGGAGTTTGTGGGATTTATAGTGTTGTTGGGCTATATACCTGACTGTTTTAGACATTTATGGCATTATTATATAGTTGTGAGTTTTATTAACTTTATACCGTCATGCTAGTAATCGTAAAAAATTACAAAAATGTAAGGCCACTGACATATTTCCCTAATTAAAACTTCATAATCTCATTTGTACCGGAACATGCATTATAATTTATTGCACTTTATGCATCATTCACTTGGTTAAATATGACACTGAGAGGATGTTTGAATTTAACTTGATTGACTTAATTTAAAAAAAACTGAATTCAGAAAGTTATATGAAATGAAAGCATAAGTGTGGTTGAGTAGATTGGTTACAAAATCCTATGCTTGTAATCTTGTAATGTGTTTTTTAGCTTTTTGCTATTATTTTAATATAGTTCGTCGTTCAAAAGAAAAAGATAATAAAATAGAAGATGTATATATTAACTCTAACTTTTTTTAAAGATGACTTAACAACAGATTTAAACAAACAAGGCCTTTTAGTAGTTTATATAGGATATCTCTTATATAATATCATAATGTACAAAGTAGGAAAACTAATTCTTTTGTTAACTAGTAAACTTGATTATGAAATCGAGCCCTCCTTGTGGCTAATAAAAGTCAAAATTGAATTAGTTTGTTCAAACTTTTGAAAACTTTGATGGAGAGAAAAAAATGAAAATATGCATGATCTTGTGAGGTTTTTTTTGTTTTTTAGTTTTTAATTTCGAACTTAAGTGTAAATAAATGTTATATTTTGATTGATTAATAAAATTTACAACCAAACCTTAAACTTTCAAAAAGTTGTTTAATCTTAAATCTAACTTTATAGAATTGAGTGTAAATTTTTATAATTTTCAAAGATATTTATATATTTAACAAAAAACCATATACTTTAAGTTTTTATTTAAACAAATACTATTGCTATTATCATGATTATTGTTATTATCATAATAACAACTGTCATTATTATTAAATTGCGCGTAATACTTAAAACACCATCAACGTACGTCTACATGTTATTGAGTATATCCACGAATTAAATAGATTACATATAAAATTTTATAATCATTGAATTTGAATTATGTTGAATATAAAATCAAACTACTAAAACAATAAGATTAATAAACAAAATTGATTATATTTTTAAATCCGAGAAAATATAATTGAGATATAATATAAGTTATAGTCATTGTTCGCGTTTAATAATCCGTGTGTACACAGGTTAAAACCCTATAATATGGATTATGATACATAATCTAATTGTAATACCAAAAATCTACAGATACAAAAGGTTATAAGTATAGAAATAAAAACATGAGTTATAAGTACACACAAAAACCAATTAAGTTGAAATATAATTAATAGTTATAGAACCCCGTGCATGTAATATCACAGTCACAAAATATTAAACACGATGCTGTATAAAAGTAAAGTAAAATAACTTCTAATACCGTCTTTCATGAGTTATGAGTCCTAACACCGTCTTTCAGAGTTGTATGTGGGAGGTTGAGATGCAGATAACCCTACCCCTACCAAAGGTAGAGATGCTGCTTCCGGTTCTACCAAAGGTAGAAAAGAACCTCCGGCAACATCTGTCTCCACCGCGCGTCGTATATTAAACAAAAAATGTAAAACAAATTTGATTTAATAACTCATAAAAAAGTGTACTCCATACTCTTTTCTTAGGGGATACTCCGACAATAAGATGAAGTGTTAGCCAGAATGATGAAGTGGCATCAAATTAAGACCGAACATAACTAAAAGGGAGTTGATTGAGACACTCAAATTTTTTATTTTCACACTTCAATGTGTAACCTGCAGAAATAACACATAAAAAATATGCAAACTACTTATGCCTAGTTTAAAGTGTGCAAATAAAAAAATAGAAGTGTGTCACCTCACTAACCGAAAGTCCAAAACCCAAGGTTGTCAAGATCGGGATCTTACCCATGATCGTTTTCGTCTTTGCAAGATCGAGATCGTAAGGTAAGATCGAGATCGTTAGGTAGGATCGTAATGTCATTTTCTTAATAGTCTTTCTAATATTATATAAATCTATAAATTATTATATATCATAAACACAAAATTATATAAATGTTTCATAGGAATGTTGTCATAAATTATAATTATAAAATGTTTAAGAAGATTAACTTGTTGTTTTTTTAATATCTAGAAAACACAACCCATAAATCCGTAGATTTTAGTTCGTGGTTCGAGAAAAAGTAAGATCGGATCGTAGTAGATCTTAAGATCCTATGGTCAAGATCGGGATCCTAAGCAAGCAAAGATCCTACGTATGATCTGAATCGTTTTTGCTTTGCAGTATCGTAAAATTATAAGATCCTAAGATCATGATCAAAATCTTAACAACCATGCCAAAACCGATTAATGTGTTCGCAAGTAAAGTATGTTTTTATTTTATTTGATAAAAGGCCATTGACTTCCTTGACGAAAGCCCATTAACCAAATAAGTCTTGACATGATCCAATCCAAATGCAAATGCAAATGCAGAGTGTTTGTTTAATTCAACCTTTCAATACTTCAGTTCAAACAGCAGCAGCAGCATCAGCATCAGCAAGTTAACAATGGCGACCAAAGTACTCATGGTCAGTTAATAAGCACTCGGGTATTTGTTTAAGCTCATAT
>BQNB010106028.1:0-23476 GCA_026074375.1 Tanacetum coccineum | reverse complement strand
TTTGGCAGTTTCTGTCTGTTTTTAGTCATTTGAGTCCGTTTTTAATGGAAAAAGGTATGTGTAATTAAGCACATACCAATGAGCAGTCACACATGTTTATCCCGTTGTTATGGGTGTGTATGTGTGGTCTTTGTCGCCCTCCAAGAATATTGGTATCGATAAAGATTAGTTATAGTAATCAACCCTAAGCCTTATCATACAAACCATATTTACCTTTATAAACTTGTTACTCCTTAGCTTTAGCGGCGGAGATGTGTATCCTTTCCAAGCTTATGATAGAATTATAACAACCCATAATTTTTATAAATGTAAATATCCATCTATTAAGTTAGATGATGTATAATATATCAGTTATATATGAACTCACCTTTTTAGGGAAATTTTTCGCTTTATTATATTACATTACTTTGCCAATATCTCAATATGCAATATATCCTGCATAACTAAAGTTAACGGACTCAGGCAACCTACATATGGCAATCCTATCTTCATATATGTCAAGAAAACATCATAACATATCAAGTCAATATCATAATATCATTATTACAAGATACATTATTCCTATAAGATACCATTTGCAACATCATATCAAAACGGGCTTTAAACCATTATCGGATGCCCTAAACCCTAACCTCATGAAAAGATTGACATCTAAAGTGAATCATTGTAAACCTAAACCAACTCTTAAATAAGTTATAATAACATTAATTACAACATCCTCAATCATACTCCATTATCATTTTATCATTCTACATCAATTATACAAAGAACGAATCCAGAAAACCCTAATTGTGCCCTAATTGTGACTTTGACCCGTTTTCTCATTTTCTACCCATTTTAACTCAAACCACCTATCAAATCTTGATTATAATCCTTAATATAAGTCCTAGGATCAGTAACCTATCATTCCTAATCAAATGTATACAAATTACAAGCTAGAAAACTCAACCCGAACCCTAAATGAGCCCTAGTGAACCCGAAACCAAAACCCTTGCAAAATAACCCATTTTAACTATTTTTCTTGCAACCAAGCACCTCAATGACAAGCACCTTACCTCCCTAGCTTCTTACAAGCACCTCTCTTCAAAATATCTTCCATTTATATTGTATAAAATTCATCACATGCATCCTTGTTTCTCTATCTTAGCCGCGGCAAAGAAAGAAGAAAACAACACATCCAAGCTAGTTTCTAGCTTAACCAACACATCCTATAGACCCTCCTCATCACCCTCTAGACCTCCTATGTGTCCTAACCAGATCATGAAGCTTGCTTACTCATTATACCTTCAAATGGGTATAAGAAGACTCATATGTCTTCATTTTTCTTCATCCCCCACTTCCTCCTCTATAACCCTTACATAGAAGCAATCCTTTGCTCTAATAGATCCTAAGTGATCTTAAGAAGGCTCAAGTTCAGAAAGGAAGCAAAAGAAACCAAGAAACGAAGCCCGGGAGTCGTTACTCTAGCCGTACGAAGCCGAAAGTCCCGATTCTGACCCGTTTCCAAGCTATAAGCTCAAACCAGGTTCTCTAAGCTTATATTCTGTATTCATGCCGTCATAATGTTCATATGATCATGCTAAAATCATAATATAAAGCTTTGAACTCAAAAACCTATGTGTTTTACCTTTTTGATCCAAAACCGTACACCCGAAACCCTAATTTCATGTTTTTGCTTAATCTATAAGCTAAGCTTGTAAACTATTGTTATAATCTATCCCAATAAGATTAAATAACATTAAAATAAGTTCTTTGATAAGTTATGAAAGAATTTGAACTTAAAACCCGCGCGTTTTCATTTTAAAACCCTAATATGATCCGTTTTGGTTCCTAGCTTAACGAATCGTTAATTTAAACTTGCGTTGTGTTAAATATTCATATTTTAGTTTATTATAACTTATAAATGTCTATTGAAATGTTAAAATAAGCTTGCATGGCAATTTAGACATGTTTTGTAAATATTATCCATGCAAGGGGTATATATCGTAACTTTTGAAAACTTATAACTAAAAGGACTAAAAGTGTCATTTTATCAAAGTTATAACTACAGGGGTCTATTATGTCACTTTTTAAAGTGCAAGGTTTACTTTGTATATCTTTTAAACTTGAGGGACCAAAGTCGTAAAAGTACAAACTCCAAGGGTATATTCTGCCACTTTTCAAACTTAATGGTCTAAAATGTAACATTTTGAAAAAGTATTAAAACACATTCAAAACATTACAAGACATAACTTTAGTTAACGCTTGACGTGCTTAACATTTCCAGATATTGAATAAAATTTTTAAAAAAAAAAACGCTTTAAAATAAAAAAACCCTACTTGATTTTGTTATGACTATTATATCATTCTTAATCGAAATTGGGCTTTCAAAAAATTTTGTCCGGGATTCATATCATTACCCCCCCCCCCCCACCCAATACTAGAGAGCTTCATATTAAGGAGTTTCATTTGGGTATTACGTTAGACTGAGTTGTGGGGTTTACGATTTTAAGTACCCTAGCTTCTCCAAACGTTTCACTGAATGACTTCTGAATTGATGATGGCGCCGGACGGTGGTTATTGATAATTTTTATATCAAAACCGACATCGATGTAAAATCTTACATATTCAATCAAACTAAGAATTGGACATAATATTAACCAGGTTGCCCGTGATGTGCGTTACTTTTCATTTCATATACCTTGCTATCAATTTCCCTATAAAAACCGTGTCAGGTGAGATCATAAGCTTTGCATTTCATCTTTTTTATAAAACCGCAAGGGTGATACATGCATAAAATGACTACAATTATTTCTGTCTGCCTATTTTCAATTTACTATTGCCTAGTAACTGGCTTTGCCTTTGTTCCCATAATCATGAAACCGTAATTAACTCTCTTAAGTAAGCGCGAATGTTTGTGAATAGATCTATTTAGGCTGGATCCCCGTTGGTGGTACCCAGGTTACGAGTAACCAATTGCATCATTAGAAATCAGCGGGTATTTTGGCAAGTAAGGTACCCGCAGGGGCTATAACGTATCACCATTCCCTAAGGCTCTCGGTTTCATGAGCTAAATGGACAATAATAAATATTGTTTTTTCAATAACGGGGTTTTATCAATGTAACCCTATATCCGCAATATGCATTAAATTATCTCAACTTAACCTATGGATTTCACTCAACCATTTTTTGTGTTGGACTTTTTAGCATGTTTTATCTCGTAACTAATAATGGCATCGGAGTGGCGAAGGTCATGAGTGGAAAAAAACCGCTTATCATTCAAACATTATTGATAGATTTTGCGGAAAACTCTGGATGAAATAATGAATGATAATTATTTTCATAAACGACTCTTTTTGATTCGTTTTCTATGATTATGACTGTTATACCTTGAAGTAATACCCCAGATTAGCTTCCGCTGCTATATGTAAAAATGGGGGTGTTACAGATTTGGTATCAAGAGCCAAGTTACATAACTATTATATTACTAAATAAATAACTTATGTTATTTACCCGACTAGGTAGTTAACAGAAACAATGACTTCCTCATGACATCCTTACTTTCCTAATTTGGAGGATGCCTTTTCTTCTAATTTCCCAAACTATGTTCCCCCGGCTTCTCTGGATTATGTCCCGGCCTCTCCAGGGAAAACTTACTCTAGTGCTTCCAATTCATTTGGAATTATCCCGCTAGCTTCACCGACCCTTTCATTATTTCATGATGATCCTTACATGAAAGTTTTACAAGCTTTCTATACTGAAAAATCACCAATCCCGCCTCCAATTATCATACCTCCTAAACCTCAAGAATTCTTTCTTCCGGAAGGACTTCTTTCACCAACAAAATCATCTTCTTCTACCCCGTCCCAACCTCAAGCCTTTGAGATTGGCGAAACCTCTCGAAAGTCAACTATCGAGCGACATGAGGAGCAAATCCAGGATATCCTAAACAGTTTAGATGCACTCCCCATCGAACGTATTGAATATATCAAAAACGGCATCGAAGGTCTCGGAAAAGGGCGGATAATCATCCAGCAAGATTTTGATGCTTTGGAAGCCGAACTTCAGCAAGCTCGTGCCCAGATCACCAAACTCCAGAGGAAACAAATGAATAGCAACCATAAGATTTCTCTAGCCCGCTTCAGAATCAATGAATTAGGAGACGTTATCAATGATATGAATGTTCGTCACCAAGCAGACATAGAAAATCTCATGGATTCCATCATCGAACTCAAGAACCGTATGGAGTGATCATCCAGTTTCTAGTTTAAATTCCAGTTTTTAGCTTTAACCTAGCCACGGGATGTGTGGTATAAATAAAAACACTTGTCAAATCTTGACTATGTATAGTACTAAGGCAAGTTGTTCTTAATATAAAGGCAATCCCGTTATCTACCTTGTTGTTTTTACCGCTTTGTGCATCTCATCATTCATCATTCATCCATCATCATTCATCCGTCATACGCATCATTATATTTGTCGTCATCTCATAACCTATATCCAAAACTTCAATATCTCTATTGTTAAATATGCTTAAAGTTCAAAACTGAGTATTTCTCTTTAAACATTTTAAGCATTACTCTTGTGATATCATTCTTATTACGTGTTGTCTTTTGTTGATAGAATGCCTCCAAAAAGAGCATCAACATTGGAAGCACCGGCTATGACTCAAGCTGCCATTAGAAAGTTAGTTGTTGATAGTGTCACTGCGGCTCTAGAAGCTCAATCTGCAACAATGGCAAGTGCTAGTAATCCCAACAGGAACACCAATCCTACTGGAACTCCTGTAGTAAAGACAGGAAGCTATAAAGAGTTCATTAGCTGTCAATCTTTCTACTTTAATGGTACGAAGAAGGTGGGCCTTATTAGTTGGTTTGAACGTACGATATTAGTTTCTCTCGTAAGGCAGATGATGCTGAAGAAAACAATAGTAAACATTTTCGTTAACTTGGTACTTCAATGATGACGCCTTGTCCTGGTTTAAATGCAATGCCCCAACCTATGGGAATAGAGCTAGCTAAATAATCGAATACTGGACTGAGTTAAAAAGGCTTCTGACGAACAAGTATTGTCCCCGAACTGAGATCAAAAAGATGGAAGAAGAATTTTACAATCTGATTGTAAAGGGAAATGATCTTAAACCTTATGTTTGAAGATTCTAAGAATTAACAGTTCTATGCCCGAACATGGTGCCAAACATCGATAAACTCTTGGAAGCTTTCATCGGGGGACTACCTCAAAGCATTAAAGGAAATGTAACTGCCTCTAAACCTCAAACTTTAGAGGAGGCCATTAACATAGCTCAAAGGTTAATGGATCAAGTCACTAAACATACTCCAATGCAAGTATCGAGTGACAACAAAATAAAGTTTGACGAAGAGAACTTTTCAACAACAAATTCCCGCAGCAACATACTACCGTAAACACAACAATCGCTACAATAATCGTCAACAACAAAACCCAAGGGAAGAAGCTGGTAGAGCCTATGCTGTTACTCCATCAGAAAAATAGTACTCTGTATTGTGGAGATCTCCCTTTGTGCAAAGAGATGCAATGTCCATCACACCGACCTTGTACTGGTTAAATGTAATATTTGCAAAACAAGGTGGGTCATTTGAGCAAAGAACTGCCGAAGCAGAAAGCCAACCATGGAAGTAAATCAAACTACAGTGACAGTTGTTTTTGAGTAGAACTGTGGTGAAAAAGGACATTATACAAATCAGTGCCGAAAGACCAACATCAATGCCCAAGGAAGAGCCTACATGCTGAGAGATAAGAATGCTCCTCAAGACCCGAACATAGTTACGGGTACGTTTCTTCTAAATCAGCATTTAGCTAAAGTATTATTTGATTTCGGAGCTGATAGAAGCTTTATATCCATATCGCTTGCCTCTATGCTAAATATAGTCTATTACAAAATTATACCTTTTATGATGATCGAAATGGCTAACGGAAACTTAGTAAGCACAAATCACGGTTATTTAAAGGCTTGCACTTTTCTTTATCTCTGCTAAATCAACATTTCCGATATCGATCTCATGCCAATTAAGTTGGTAGTTTTGAAGTAGTCATCGTGTGGAATTGGGGTTATACCAAGTATCTTGCCATAATTCTCTGTGACGGGGAAAAGTCGTTTTCATTCCTTTCAACGGTTGAAACTCTTAATCATTCGAGGTGATCGATAGTAAAAAATCGAACTAATTCATATCCTGTATAAAAACCAAAAGGTATATATCCTGAGGTTGTCAAGTTTTCATGATTCAAGTAATGGAGAAGAATCAGACGATAATAGTAACCTAATTGTAACAGTTACTCTTTTTTCTCCTAGAAACGACCACTAGGCATGAACATTGCTGGATCGGTGTTAAAGACTATTAAGACTGTTAACTCCTTCAGTCTTATTTTGTCTTTTGACATACACTATTCTTATACTACTAATACCGTTAACCACCTAGAAGATATTCTCGTACGGTTAAAGAATTTCAGATGTTTTTCTGAAGATCTACTGTTCCATACCGTTCTCCAAGTCGAATTCCAAATCGACTTAATCCCCGGATGCAGCACCTGTAGCTTCGAACACTTTCTAGATTGCTCCTTCAGAAATGCAAGGTTATCTAACCAACTTCAAGAACTAACCGACGAGGTTTCATTTCGACCAAGTACATTGCCTTGGGGGCTCCTGTCTTATTTGTTAAAAAGAAATACAAATCTTTCAGAAAGTGTATCGATTACCGAGAGTTGAATAAACTTACCATAAAGAATTGTTATCCATTACCAAGGATCGATGACTTATTTGATCAACTTCAAGGTACAAACGTTTAAGTCAAAATCGATTAAGTTCAGGTTAATCTTCATCTGTGAGTAAGGGGAAGAAAGATATTCCTTAAGACTGCTTTCAGAAGAAGATACGGACACTATGAATTTCAATTCCATGCCATTTGGTTTTAACACGCACCTGCTGTATTCATGGGGATTCATTGAATCGTTGTTGTAAAACCCTATCTGGATAATTTTGTTTAATAGTAACTTTTAATCGATGATATTCTTATTTATTCTCGCAACGAAGAAGAACATGCAAATCATCTCAGAATTATCTTGGAATTACTCCGAAAAGAGAAATTGTATGCCAAGTTCTCTAAATGTGATTTTTGGATTCATATCATGCAATTTCTTGGTCATCGCATCGATAGTCAAGGACTTCATGTTGACCCTGCCAAAATTAAAGCTGTTAAGAATTGGACATCTCCCACTACACCCATAGAAGTGCGTCAATTCTTAGGACTCGCCGCCTATTACCGAAGATTTATCGAAGGTTTTTCAAAAAATTGCAAGGCCTTATGGACTAAATATAAACCCAGAAAAAATAAGAATTATATCTGGGGCGAAGAACAAGAATCAGCTTTTCAACTTCTTAAACAAAAACTCTGTGAAGCACCAATCTTAAAATTACCAGAAGGAAACGATAATTTTATCGTTTACTGTGATGCATCTCTTCAAGGGCTAGGAGCTGTATTAATGCAAAGAGAAAAAGTTATTGCTTATGCATCTTGACAACTCAAACCTCATGAAGAAAACTATACCACTCATGATCTTGAATTAGGAGCAGTAATATTCGCTCTTTAAATCTGGAGACACTATCTATACGGTACAAAGTGTACAGTTTTCACTGATCATAAGAGCCTTCAACATATTCTTCGTCAAAAAGAATTGAATATGAGGCAACGCCGATGGTTAGAATTACTCGCAGATTATGATTGTGAGATTTGCTATCATCTCGGAAAGGCAAATGTTATGGCAGATGCCTTAAGTCAAAAGAAATAAATCAAAAACCTCTCCCCGCCAAGTTTCGAGCAATTAATTTAACGTTATCCAAGATTTACCATCTCAAATTCTCGAAGCCAAAATGAAGACCTCAAGAAGAAAATGTCTAAAATGAGAACCTGCGGGAATGGACAATTCATTAAGTGTCTTGATGGACCTCGTTGTATCAAAAACCAAAAGCGGTGGGGGTGTGGTTACCACTTTTTGCAGTTTAAGAGATTTGATATGCATGAGTCTCATAAATCAAATATTCTATTCTCCCGGGTTGGATACATTGTACCACGTTATAAAGAAACTTTATTGTGGCCTAACATGAAGGCACTCATCGCCTATATGTTGGCAAATGTTTGACATGTTCTAGAGTTAAAGCAGAATGGTCAACAAGCATCTGGCTTATGGTATAACCAAAATTCTTATGTGGGAAATGGGAAAGAATAACAATGGATTTTGTTACAAAACTACCCAAAACCTCAATCGAACATGACACCATCTGGGTCATTGTCGATCGCCTTACCAAATCAGCACATTTCATACCCACTCGAACGACTGATAGTATGGAAACTCTTACAAGGTTATACATCAAAGAAATAGTCTCTAGATATGGCGTACCAATCTCTATCATCTCAGATCATAACAGTCATTTAACATCTAGATTTTGGCAATCATTGCAAAATGCTTTAGGTACTTAATTACACATGAGTACAACATATCATCCTGAAACCGATGGATAAAGTGAAAGGACTATCGAAAAACAACTCAATGAATGCTACGAGTTGTGTTTGTAGATTTCAGGAAAGGATGGGATAAACATTTACCATTGGTAGAATTTTCCTACAATAACAGTTATCATGCCAGTATCAAGGCAGCACCGTTCGAAACACTTTATCGGATAGAAGTGTCGATTACCTATTGCTGGTCAAAGTTGGAGATTCTCACTTACGTGGAACAGAAATAATTCACAGACACACTGACATGATTCGTGGCAAATTCGGTCAACACTTGCAAGCTGCAAGAGATCGACAAAGAAGTTACACCTATATAAGGTGAAAGCCTTTAGAATTTCAAGTTGGTGATCGTGTTATGTTAAAAGTATCAACTCGTAAAGGTATCTTTCGATTCGGAAAACGAGGAAAGCTTAATCCCCGATACATTGGACCATTCAAAATTCTTGAACGAATTGGCCCAGTGGCGTACAAACTAGAACTTCCTAAAGAGCTTAGTAGTATCCACAATACTTTCCATGTTTCTAATCTCAAGAAATGCTTATCCGATGAATCTCTTATTATTCCAATGAAAGAACTTCAACTCGACGATAAACTCAACTTTGTAGAAGAACCAGTAGAGATAATGGGAACCTCTCGTTTGTAAAAACTCTAAATAAATATTGAATGATAACTTATTTTCAAAAATGACTCTTTTTTATTCGTTTTCAATGATTATGACTGTTATACCTTGAAGTAATACCCCAGATTAGCTTCCGCTGCTATATGTAAAAATGGGGGTGTTACAGATCCCTCCGGTTCTGGTTGGATCATGGGATAATACCTAACCTTACCACCTTATTCCATCTTTGATCATTGTAAGTTACTTGGTTGTTGGGTATTAAGATCAAAACCATAAAACCTTTTGAAAATCAATCAAAGTGTTTGATATAAATCAAAACTTTTAACACTTTGAAAGTTTTAGTTTTAAGAGTTACTCCCCCTACACATGTGCATCATAACTTTGAAAGATTTTTCGCACATGAAGTAAAGAGCTTCGCACTTGAGTAAAAGATGATCGCATTTTTATTTGATTTTATTTGAAAGTTTTATTTTTTGAGAAATACTCCCCCTACACTTATGCATCATAAATGAAAGACTTTTGCACAAGCAGGAAAGAGTTTTGTAATTGATTCAAAGACGATCACATTTTAATCTAAATTTATCCCCCTTAAAAATAGCATACCATATGATATTTTTGATATCAATAGATTAAAATAGCTATTTGATTTTTTGAAGGCACGTAGGAGAAAAGATTATTTGCCTATGTGGGTGATTTGGAACATTTGTGAATGTTTTAAACAAATTTGAAAAACTAGATGTGCCAAGTGTGTTTATATCTAAAACGGATGGTCACTAAGCCGCTAACAACGATTTTCAAATACTCTTAAACGGATGCAACCCGAACGATGCTAACAACACTTTCGAGTACCCTATACCGAATGCAACTTAGATCGCTGACGCGCTTGTTGATATACTTGACAACAACTATTTTTGATTGTTGATCCTTTCTTGACAGATCTTACTTAGCTTGTTAAAGCTTGGTTATATTGGATAGATCCAAGACAACTATAGTAGAAACTAAGATTGAGAATATCACAAACTATGTGAAATCTAGTTTGCAATACTAAGAAGAACAATAAACAGTAAAAATAAGATCTTTACTAAACTTTCAATATATTGAATACTATTTTGAGTTACAAAATAGCTATGAATATTAACTATGATTGCTATGCAACTAAGAATATAATATGAAAATGATAGCTAGTCTATGTCGTAGGGTTCCTTTTATACACTAAGGAAACCTTAATAGGCTTACAAAACGCGTCAAGTGATCAATGCATATCTATTCCTAATATATCTCATGCATATCACTTTAGTAGTACTAACTATTATAACTAACAGTACTAACTATATAACTAACATTGCTAATAAACTAACAGTACTAACACTTTGTACTAGCAACACTAACTATTACACTAGCAACACTAATCACTTATACAATTTTCTCTAATCTTCAGCAGCAACAGAAACTTGAACCAGCAGCATTAAGTTGTAGAAGGCTCTAATTCCCAACATTGACTTAGAAAAATTTCCTTTTGTATAAAAAACATTTTCCTTTATACTCCCCCTCAATAATACAATACTTCACTTTGAAAGACACCACAAGTATATTAAGGGATAGAGTGAGTGTTGAGCACATTATTTTAAAAGATTTTTGTTGATCCCACGCCTTGATCGATTCTTTACGTTTGTAAAGTGTTTGTCACCTTGGATAAATCCAAAATAACAATGGTTGAGACTTTGTTTGTATATCAAAGAGTATGCGGAATCTACTCTTTGATACTCTAGAAGTATATATCAATGAAACAGTACTTAAACAAAGAACAATGAACAAAACTCAAACTGCTTCAATATTATTAAAACAATAATACGAGTACTCTTGTAGTACTAGGGTTACAACCGTGAAGCTATTACAATCTTTCTCTAAGATATATCTCTATCTCTTAAGCGTATATGTGTATGCGTCTATGCGTATCTAAAACCTTAACCTAGGATCTCCTTTTATACACCACAAGGAGTCCTTTACAAGATAACTACCAAACTTTTAGGATCAATAACAATCATAATCATATACAAATCTTCCTAAAATATAATACGTTTATACATACATTTTATATCGTGTATCCTTATCTCCAAGTCAGCAGGCTTTGACCATCAGCAGTTATTAATTCTTTCATCTAGCAGTATTAACTTAAACTTGTTCGGACTAGTTCTGTTACGTTGGCATAGTACTAACTCCATTAGTACTGTAGTTATAACTTAGGGCAGTTGATTAACTCTTGATGAAGATTTATTCAACAATCATCCCTAAACTTGTGATTTTATCTTTAAATCATAAGTTTCTTCTGGATTTAAATCTTCTTGTCTTCTGATGATGATTCTTTCAAACACTCTTCTACTTCTGCACTTGAGATCTGATGAACTTTAGTAGTTCATATGTTTGTGTACTCTCATAATCAACCTCCAATCTCCTATTCAACATCTTTGTTATCATCTCTTGACTTAGAGGGTATTTCTTCTTTGTCAGCATATGTATGGCTATACCATTTTGCATTAGTAAAATGTGAATACCACAAAAATCATATAAACTCCAACTTATCACATTATATTCATGCTGATTCTTCCATATTTCATCTTCTTCATCAGGCTCAAATAAAGTATGCAGATCTCCCCAAAGCATTAAATCATATCCTTCAGGTCTTGAAGTACCATACCTTTCTTTGACTAGCCTGTATAAGTCCATAACATCTTGTCTATCAAAATCTTCAAGCATCTCACTTAAAATCTTATAGTTCTTGGAACTGCCATCTCCTCTGAAGATTTGATAATACATGAAATTTTCTGTCAGAACACAAGTCTTCCAATCCATAATTGGATACTTTGTAGATAGAGATTCAACATCTTGTACAACATATTCTCTTGGAACAATGTCTAAATATCCTTTGAGATCTTCCTTCTCAGTATCTTCCTCCATCTTTTGTCTCTTAACAGTACTTCTTGTGCTTTTTCTTGGAAGATATTTCTTTCTTTTTGCTCCAGATTCTTTAGACACTTCTTTCATTCCTTTTGTGTATCAACATCTTCTTCTTTAATCTTTTCAAAAGACTTCATTTTTTCACTTCCATGCTCTAAATCCATAGGCTCAATATGTTGGTTAAAATCCCAAACCTTTTCAAAGATTGGCCTAATCTCATTATAAGACATTCCCTTAAAATCACTAATCTTGTAGTTTCTCTGATTCTTCAAGTATTTAACCATATTCCTCCTTGCTTAGGCAACTGTCTTTGGTTTCATCTTTAGAGCATGATACCTTATGACTGAAGGATCATTCCAATCTATCTCCTTAGTTGACTTGGCTTCAGACGTAGCTCTTTGCCTTTCCTCTTCATCCCACTGTCTAGCAATTTCTTCATCCCTTGTAATTTGTGCCCTTTGTTCTTCATTCATTTGTTCTTGCAGTCTGATGGCTTCAGCAAAACTCAACCTTTCTTGTTCAAGCTCTTTCTTAGACTTCTTCTTGGGCTCAGGCTTTGTCATTATTGCCTTTCCCTTATCTTTTCTTGTCCTTTCCTCTTCACTCCTTCTTCTATAAGTAACAGTTCTTCCAGCAGTACTAATATTTTCCTCAGCAGTACTAATCACAGGAACTTCACTAGCAGTACCTTTTGTTGCTCCAGCAGTACTAACTTCAGAATTTCCTTTCTCACTGCTTCCTTGATCTTGAATGACTTTAGTGGGAGTCACTTCTTGAATAATAGGTTCAGTTTCAGTGCTTGCTTTCTCTTGAACCTCTGCATCAGATAATTTCCTCCCCGGTTTGGAAGAACCATCTTCAACATCTTCATTATCTTCAGAAAGAACAACCCGAGCTCCTTTCCTTGCTGTCCCAATCTTGACTTTAGCCTCTAATTTCTTTACCCTTAGAATGAGCTTAGTGACAGCAACATTGTAAGTTTGATTGGTCTTCTTCAAATCATCCTCCCAGACTCTAATTCTCTTAGATAGTTTGGTAACCAAATTCGTCAATTCAATTAGTTTCAAACTACCCTCATCACTTCCATATGAGTGAACAGTATGGAGATGTGATTCATTAGGTGTAGGAAAATGGTGTTCTGCTCCAGGTGATGGTTGTGTTGGTGATGGTTGTGTTATAGCAGCAGTGGTATGATCAGGTGAGTGTTCTATTGAAGGTTCATGTGAGTGAGGAAGGTGAAGGTTCAGGTGAGTGGGAAGGTGAGGATATGATTCTTGAAGGTGAAGTGGATTAGGTTCAGTCACATTTTAGCATATTAGGAAAATAATCAACTTCTTGGACTGAATATACTTTGTAGCGCCTCTTCATATTGTTTAAAAACTTTGATGCTAATTGAGAGGGTACAGGATCATGTTCCTTGAGTGTTGTTGAAGTTGTTTCCTCACATATCTAAGCAATTTGAATGAACCTAGGGACATTAAGAACTTATGGTGGCTTGAAATATATTTGACACCATATGCTCAAAAATTAACCTAGAAAAATTAAATTTCCTATTGGTAGCTAAACAGATAACAGCAGTTGCAATGTTACTATTAAACTGCTCCCAAGCAGTCTTCTTTGGGCTAAGACAATGAAGAATAGTGTGGATAAGAAACCTCCATTGAGGTGAAAGAAAGCACCCCTTTTGAAAAGTTAATTATCTGGTATCAGTTATGATATCCCATGAGTGCCAAACTGCTCAAAAATCTCCGAGTCTGGGTATAGAAGTAATACCATCATGATCATCCATCATTGAGATGCCTTTGTAAAGATGCTTCAGTGATTTTCTTTGAGTGACCATTAATGGTAGCAGTAATCTGAACTTCTCCATTATCATTAGTAGTAGCTTCAGCAAACCTCCAAAATTGTTGATAAAAGAGATAATTAACATTGGCTTCTTGTGAGTTGTCATAGCAAATGTGACTTTCGATTTAGGAAATCGATGACTTGATTGAAACCATTACTTCTGTAGATTTCTACTAAAAAGCGACCTCTGTTGTGCTTGTCACAAAATTTCAAATTTGCCATGAAAAAAAATGTAAGTAATCGTGTGGGATATGATCGGTTATGAAAGAATGAATGTTGGAGAAAGTTAATTGAGATTATATAGAGAACAAATGAGATAATGGTTTTTGACCGACTTAAAGGAAAATTGAGTTATCGTGATTAAATCAAACGTTGTATATAGAAAGATCACGAAAGTCCAATTAGTCAAACCCTTATATCATAGGTATTTGGCGAAAATATCTTAACGGCTCTATTAATTAATGAAAAATTCTGTTAGGCCCAAACAGTACTAACGGTCATCCAGCAGTACCAAATTTGGTCTAGCAGTACTAAATTAAGCCTAGCAGTATTAACTTCTCCAACAAAAGCAGTACAAACTCCAAAGTTTTGTATTATTCAAAATAACTTCACACAATCTCTCTTTCTGTTTTTAAGCTCACATTTTATCTCTCAATTCTTTTAACTCACTTTTCACTCTGTCTGTTTTTCACACATCTCTCTTTCTGTTTTTAAGCTCACCAATTCTCTCTATTCTTTTAACTCACTTTTTCACACAAAGTATAGTTTTTGGCAAACTACCAGCCATTAACGGATTTGAGTAGTCTTTACCAATAGCCGTTTGCTTTGGACTAGCCAATGCTTCATTGTAAAAACATGGTGCATTGATAACCATATAGTTTTGAGTAAACTATCAACTATCAACGGATTTGAGAAGTCTTTACCAGTAGCCGTTTGCTCTGGACTAGTCAATTCTTGATGTCTATAAGACATGGTGAACTGATGACCATTTGTTGTGTGGTGTTAAAACCAACACTTGAAGAACAAACAACATTCCTCCCCTCAAATAATGCATCATTGAGTAACCAATTTCACACTTCATTGTTTATCCTGAAAGAGTTAGCTCAAAACCAAGAAAAACATAATCTAACCATTTTTCTTGTTTAGCAATATTAAACGTTACTAACAGGATTAACAGTGAGACATAGAAATAACTAGCAGTACTAACTATAAGTAACAGTTTTGACAAACAGTTTTAAATATAACTAGCAGTGCTAATTATGACTAGTAGTATTATTTTACAAAGACTTAACAATACTAACATTTAACAAACTTTACAAAAACAAACAAGAGATATGGGCATTAGGGATTTAGCATTCCAATACTTGAGACCAAGTACTGAAATCTACCAGCATCAAAACCTTTTGTAAGAAGATCTGCTACATTATGTTCAGTGTCAATCTTAACCATTTGAATCAACTTTTTAGCATTGCAGTCTCTTATAAAATGATGCCTAATCTCTATATGTTTTGTTTTAGAATGTTGAACAGGATTTTCTATTATGCAGATAGTACTATTATTGTCAATATAAATAACAGTATTCATGAAATTGTACCCATAGTCCAGCAGTTGGTTTTGTATCCAGAGAACCTGTCCACAGCAATTTGCAGCAGCCACATATTCAGCCTCAGTGGTAGAAGTGGCAACCACAGTTCCGTTTCTTGCATTGGCCTCGAGAGCATGCCTATTTCCCAAAAACTGACAACCTCTAGTGGTTGACTTCCTATCTTGTGTAGCTCCAGCATAGTCACTGTCAGTGTAAGCAACTAATTCCCATGGAGAGTCCTTAGAATACCAAAGTCCTAAAGATGGTTTTCCTTTAAGGTATCTAAAGATTCTCTTAACAGCTAAGAGATGGGATGTCTTTGGAGAAACCTGAAACCTTGCACATGCACAGACTGCAAACATGATATCTGGCCTGGATGCTGTAAGGTACATCAAAGATCCTATCATAGATCTATAAAGATGTTCATCAACATCAGCAGCATCTCCATCTTGAACCAAAGGCTTTTCCAAATCTGTTGGAGTAGAGGCAGACTTCACATCTGTGTAGTTGTACTTTCTCAAAAATCTCATGGCATAATTTATCTTGACTGATCAAATGCATTCTTTTTCTTGTTGGCCTGTAACCAAAAAAGAAGGTAAGTTCTCCCTAGAATCATTTGAAAAAGTTTCATTCATAGTTCTCAAACTCATCACATAACTCCTTCTTTGTAGATCCAAAGTTAATGTCATCCACATATATTTGAACAAGCAAGATATGTCCCTATTTTCTCTTGATGAATAATGTTTGGTCAATCTTTCCTCTTTGAAAACCATTGCACAAGAGATAATTGGCCAAAGTGTCATACCAAGCTCTGGGTGCTTGATGCAGGCCATATAATGCTTTCACTACCTTATAGACTTTATCAGGATGATCAGGATCTTCAAAACCTAGAGGTTGACATACATAGACCTCCTCTTCAATCTGACCATACAGGAAAGCACTTTTTACATCTATTTGGTAGACCATAAATCCCATATAGGAAGCATAAGCCAGGAACAATCTTATGGCCTCAATTCTAGCCACAGGTACAAAGACTTCATCATAGTCTATACCCTCTTCTTGAGTATGTCCTTGAGCAATAAGTCTTGCTTTGTTTCTGATGACAATCCCCCTTTCATCTTTCTTGTTTTTGTATACCTACTTTGTACCAATTGCTCTATGACCTTTAGGTAAATCCACAAGAATCCAGACCTTTTGTAGTTTGAACTAAAGAAGTTCATTCTGCATAGCTTCTACCCATGCTGGATCACTAAGAGCTTTAGAAACTCTTTTTGGTTCTTCCTGAGAGAGGAAACAAACAAAAAGACATGTATGAAGGTCCTGATGAGTCTTTCCTTCATATATAGCACTAAGAAATCCTTGTTCAGAGTAAGAAGTTTTCATCATTCTTGTTTGAACGATGCTGCCCCCCACTTCACCAATCACATGCTCAATTGGATTATCTTTGTTTAATTCTTGTTGTGGAGGAGTGGTTATGGGACTGCATAAGATTGTAGAATGTTTCCCAATTCAATTCCTTGGACCTCCACTTGTGTGTCTTCAGATGCAGGAATAGGTCCTACCAAGTCTTCAGGAGTAGCAGTATTAACTTCAAGGAGAGCAGTACTAACTTCTCCACTACCAGTATTAATTTATAGTCTGGCAGTATTAACTTGTTGATCAGCAGTACTATTATCCTTAAGACTGCTGTTTTAAGAGGACTTTTTGTGCATCATTTCTCATCTTGTAACTGTCTTTATTTGTATTTGAGCATCAAAAACAACAGTTCTTGGTGAAGCATCACCTAAATCAGAAAGAATCCTTCCAAATTGGATTATATTGCAATCTTGTGATTCTGTTGAGTGATGTATAGACTCAGAAATCCTAGTATACCTCAAAAAAAGTCAGTAGAAATTGTTCTTGCAACACTGGTTACATATTCATTGATTGGTTAGAGAATGAATCAAGATCAAACAGCCACTTTGGACCATTTCCTTTATCATAGGGCTTATTCTCTAAGAAACCCAATATAAAGTTTTCCTTAATTTTCTGAGGTTTAGTGTTGTATACCCTAAAGCTTTGCTACTTAAGGATATCCAACAAAGAAACCTTATCACTTGTTCATCAAACTTGCCCA
The DNA here is from genome assembly GCA_026074375.1 of Tanacetum coccineum. Taxonomy (NCBI): domain Eukaryota; kingdom Viridiplantae; phylum Streptophyta; class Magnoliopsida; order Asterales; family Asteraceae; genus Tanacetum; species Tanacetum coccineum. The sequence goes on along the minus strand of BQNB010106028.1, from coordinate 5,831 downwards.
ACTTATCAAGGTTTGAGAATAGTACATGACATCCAAAAGGTTTTCATGAATCTATAGCTGGTTTAAAAACTCCTAAAGAGTTCATAAGGAGTCTTGTTATGAGGCCTTGACTATTAAGACCTATTTTGTAATAGTAAGCAGTAGAAACTGCTTTCTGCCCAAAATGTGGTAGGTAACTTAGAGTCAGCTAACATTGTTCTAGCAGCCTCAATGAGTGTCCTATTCTTCCTTTCAGCTACACCATTTTGCTGAGGAGTCCTAGCTACACTATATTCTCTTTTAATACCTTTTTCCCTACAGAAATTCCATTCACTTTGTTTAAACTCTGTTCCCATTAACAACTTCTGAATATTTTTACCTTTCTTATCCACTAGGTTTTCTACTTCTTTGATAAAAAATTTAAAGATCTCACTTGTTTCATCCTTAGTTGTTAAAAAGAAAACCCATGAAAATCTACTATAATCATCAGTGAATACTAAGCAGTACTTTTTATGCATTAAACTACTAACAAAAGTTGGACAAAGCGATCATATGCCAACAAACACAATGCCTTAGTATAGGATTAAAGGCCTTGGTCTTACAAGAGGCTCTGTGTTGCTTGCCTTTAAGACAGGCAACACATGTTTGGTCATTCTCAAATCTTTTTAAGGGCAGATCTCTTACAAGATTTTCTTTGACAAGTTTATTAATATTCTTAAAATTTATATGACATGCTGTCTATGCCATAGCATTGATTTCTTCGATGTTTAGCCTTTGAAACAGACAAGTTAAACCTATCTTTAGGAACTATGTTTTTCATATCAAAACTGTACATGTTATCCTGTCTAGGAATTTAAAAAGTGTCTGATTTTCATCAGGCAACTTAAAATTAGGAGATAGGACAAGACATTCAGAGTCAGTAAAAAGAACATAGTTCTTTTTGTCACACATCTATGAGACACTAAAGAGGTTAAACTTTAACTCTTTGACAAAGTATACCTTTGCCAGTAATTCTGCCTCCATATGCTCCTCCACCAAAAGTAACATAACCTCCATCAAAATCTTTGAAATCTGAAAGATGGGCTATGTTTCCAGTCATGTGCCTTGAGCATCCACTATCAACAAAGCCTTTATCATTTAGCTGTGAATTGCTCTGCACACAAAACTTATGAAGTTAGTTTTCTTTGGGGACCCAAGCCATTACTGACTTGGATCTGCCCCGTGCATCAATGTAGTTATATTTGTTGAAAACCAGTGATGCACCATTGGGTTTGATGGGTCTCCAAACCCAACATGCTGAGGGCTTAACAGCATTAAATCCCCTTGCCCTGACAGTATTAACATTTTGCCTACCAGTATTAAACCTTTGATTATAACACCTTTTTGTTAATGTTGTTCTCTTGTAAAAGGGCCTGTGAACAGTTGATTGTGCTTGATTTTGAAAATATGTTATTAGTCTAGCACAATGAACTGTTGATTTAGGGTGAGCAGTATAAGAAGGCGTAACAGTATTAAAAGACCTAGCAGTACTAAAAGGTCTACCAGTGTTATTAGACCTAACAGTATTAACAGGCCTTGCAGTATTAACAGATTTTAGGCCAGTCTTCATTAAGACTGCTCTTGGAGCCATATGTTTGTGTGCACTGGGATGAGAGGTTTTAGAATAGTAGTCATTATCCTTTTTGTTATAATTATTTCCACTTACTATTCTTTTCCTCTGTTGGTTAGGACAGCTGTATTGAATGTGATCAAAACTTCCACAGATAAAACATGCCTTGTTTTTAAACACAAAGTTACATCCTAACTGATTGGATTTTTGACCATTCCAATTCCTTTGGTTTCCTCTAGGTCTTTGTGACCTGTACATCTCTGCATACCTAACTGACTTCCTATCTGGTTTTTCAGGTTTAACAAACTCTTTCTTAGTAGCAGTAGGTACGATAGTTTTCTTTTCAACCTTAGGGTTAGGCTCATCATCATCCTCATCATCTGACACCCAATCTTCAATAATTAGAGCATCATTATTCTCTCTAACTTTCTTAGGTTCTACTTCCCTAACATGATTAGCAGGACAAAAAAACATTTCTTTCCAATCTTTGTCTACCTTAAGTGAAGACTTAACAGATCTAGTTTCAGTATTAGTCTTTTGATGTTGTTCCAAAGAGTCATCAGTATTCTCCTTAGAATTATTTGACTCTTTATCACATCCAATGGTAGGCTTTAAACTAGAATCCCTAGGACCATACTCATTACATCGGGTTGTTAATTCTCAAGACCAAGTATTAAGATAAGTCTAAAGGTGTTGGTCTATTAAGAATCAAAGGATGAGGTGAGGGGACAACATGATAACCTACTCCTTTCTTGCTTTTGTCAGTTATCTGACTTTCTAACATTTCACTTAAGTCCTTAGCAGATTTATCAAACTTTGCAATCTTAAACTCAAACCCCTCCTTTTCTTGTTTAACTTTTTCAAGTTCATCCCTAAGTAATCCCATCTGATATTCTTTGTGACCTACACTTCTTTTAAGTAGAGCAATTTCCTCAGAAAAAAGAACTTCATGTTCTCTATATTTAATAATTTGATCTTCTAAAGTTGCTAAACCTCTTTTGTATGTAGCTGCTTTAAAACCAGTATCATCTAATTTAACAAGCAAATCATCATACTGTTTCTTTAGAGCTTCATAATTTTTTAGACAAGATTTAGAACAAGATTTTTCATTAGTTACCTCAGAATCTGAGAATGCCATGAGAGCCATGTTTGCCTGAATGTCTTCCTCTGCCATGTTACTCCAATCAAATCCAGTACCATCTATAGCACACATTGCCTTTTCAGAAGCATCTTCAATCTTTACTGTCTTTGATGAGATACCTTGATTCCAATTTATGTTGTCTTTACTCTTAGGTGCTTTGCATTCTCTGGCAAAATGTCCTTTTTATGGAGTTTGAACATTTTTTTTTTACTTTTGATTTATCATATCCAGCAGTATTGCTTCCATCACTCTCGCGCTCGCTGCTCGCGCGCGCACACGCTCAGGTTCTTCTGGATGGTAACTTTTCTTCGCCCTCATTGGGGCTTAGGGTGTCATATTCACTTTAAATCCATTTCTTCTAAATCATCATCATGAAGTTGCTCAAGGTCTTCATGAACTAGTTGAGACCCTTGTGGTTGAGTGGATAGAAAGGCATAAACTGTGGCATCACTAAAGCTAGCAGTACTAATTTCAGTACTGGCAGTTTTAACCTTTGTGGTAGCAGTACTAACTTCAGGGTTAACAATATTAATATCATTAGTACTGCTTGCACCTGAAGCAGTTAGAAAAACCAAGTTTTTATCATCATTGATTAGCACCAGCTGTTTCTCTAACCTTCTGTTCAACCAAATTTTTAAATTGTTGTCAATCATCCCAAACATAGTATTAAAATGCTGATTGTTCATCTCAAAAAATACCACATGTGTTTTATCCCCTTCAGAAGGTAGCTCCTTAAAAAATTTCATTCAGATCTTCTGGAGGAGTAACCACACCCCAGAATTGCCAATCTACTAACAAGCCTTTGAAGCCTGTTAAAGATAGAATCAAGTGATTCTGAGCTTGAAGCACTAAAGTTTCATACTATTATTCTTGCGTTTAACAGAGCCATTCTGTGTCTTTTCTTTGTTGCTTCATTTCCTCTCCAAATCGAGCTTTTATTGCATAGCAACACATTTGATTGATGCATAAAAGGCTATGGTCAAAGGTAATTTGATGTTCATTGGGCGGTGCCATGAGCAGTAGACTTCTTGCCTTTACATCATTCTTTTTGCACGTCTTTTCTTCAGCAGTAGAAGGCACGGTCATCTTTCTTCATGTTGATGTACCAGTTTCTGATGCTGATGTTACAGGAATAGGTACCCATGAATTCCTATTCTCTATAACCTCCCATAGAGCATAATCCTGGATCTGAAAATACTGTTTGATCCTGATCTCCCACATCTCATACTCCCCGAGTTTGAGCATGGGAAGCTTAGCCAAAGCATTGTTCTGAGTATTCTCCAACTCTATTACTTCTAGATCAAAGTTTCTCAAAGTACAGGCTCTGATACCACTTGTTGATCCCACGCCTTGATCTATTCTTTTCTTTGTAAAGTGTTTGTTACCTTGGATGAATCCAAAATAACAATGGTAGAGACTTTGTTTGTATATCAAAGTGTATGCGGAATCTATACTTTGATACTCTAGAAGTATATATCAATGGAATAGTACTAGACAAAGAACAATGAACAAAACTCAAACTTCTTTAATATTATTAAAACAATAATACGAGTACTCTTGTAGTACTAGGGTTACAAACTTCGATGCTATTACAATCTTTCTTAGATATATATCTATCTCTTAAGGTTATATGTTGTATGAGTCTAAGCTAGTATCTTAAAACATTAACCTAGGATCTCCTTTTATACACAAACAAGCGAGGCCTTTACAAGATAACTACCGAACTTTTAGGATTTAATAACAATCATAATATATTAAAATCTTCTAAAATATAAACGATTATACATTACCCATACATTTATCTCATTGATCCTTATCCCAAGGTAGGCAACTTTGACCTATCAGCAGTATTTAATCTTTTTAAGATTATTAACTAACACTTGACAGTACTAAGTTTGTATTGGCAGTACTAACTCCATTAGTACTGTTAGTTATATCTTGGCAGTATTAACTCTTGATGAAGATTTATTCCCAATAATTTTGAATTATTTTTGAAAAATTCTTGAAAAATTATGCTCAAACACTACTTGTTTTGAAAGATCCCCCTCAAAAATAGATCAAATGATTTAGCAAGGAAGGGAGTGTTGAATACACAATTTGAAAGATTTTGAAAAATTCTTGAAAAATTGTGTTCAACATTAAATGCTTGGTTTTGAAAAACTCCCCTTCAAAAGTAGATGTAAATTAAATGATTTAGTGAGGAAGGGAGTGATTGAACACATAATTTGAAAGATTTTGAAAAATCTTTTTTGAAAAATTCTTGCAAATTTTGTGTTCAACCTTTTGAAAACTTTTACTTGAGCTCAAGATTTTGAATATCTTAATAAAATAGCTCAAGTCCGAGAAGTTGTAAGCTTCCTGTTGTGAGGATAAATGTACAAAAATATACACTTTCCTTTATTTGAAGAACGAGTCCTAAGCTGACATTTACTTAGAAGTCGTATGTCCCGAGAAAACTTTTTGAAAGAATTTTGATAAAAATTGCTCAGGACAAAGAAGATTTCTCTTCTTTTTAAGATAGAGCGCACTGAATCGTACACTTTTCTTTTATTTGAAAAAACGAGTTCTGATTTGAAATAATCAGAAGTCATAGTTTTGAGCAAACTTTTGAAAAGTTATTGAAAAAGTATGCTCGAAAACAAGAAGATCTCTCTTTTTTTAAAGGTAAAGCGCACTGAAACGTACACTTTTCTTTTGAAGTATGCAATCTGACATTTGATTACAAACCATATGATATCGAATTAGACAAAAACCTTTGGAACCCATTTAAGCATGGTGCTAACGGGTTTACCAAGTTTCAAAAACCAATTGAAAGTTGTGTCAAGTCGATGTAAAGATGTTGAGTTCCAACGAGGGCTTAAAACCGGTGTTTCATTTGAAAAAAACTCTCGTGGAATCAACGGAGATTTAAAATTCCGTTTGATTTTCCCTTGATTATTAAAACTCGGTGTTTCTTGAGGAGTTTTAAATATTGTTGACAAAGAAGATTTCCATTTGTTATTTACATTTGATGAATCGTTCCGAAAAATCATTTTTAAACCGTTTGAAAATCTTCCTTTCTTGTTGATGATCGAAGCAGAGTCATTCTTATTTTGCATTGAA